>JAJLVH010000222.1:0-13036 GCA_030570155.1 Magnusiomyces magnusii
ACAAATCATCAGATTCTGGCGACAACTTTAACGTGCCCAAACTAAATTTGATGAAACTTTCTGTTCAAGAGTTGCGTAACAAGCATGTTCCATTGCCGACAAATAAAACGGTTGTCGCGACGCCGTGCCCGATCTGCTGCGAAAAGTTCACGCCAGCATTTGATGGCGACGATTCCGAAGAATGGGTGTGGAAGAATACGGTCAAGGTGCATGGCAAGTTTTTTCACGCAACGTGTTATGCTGACGCAGAACGGGAAGGAGGTGAGTTTTTGAAACGAGTTTTGATCAGTGCGGGGGCTACTGGTGATAATAGTGTTGAGCACGGATCGGAAAGTGGAAACAAAGGGAAAAAGGCTAGAAGTAAACGGAATAGGAATAAAAATAAGCATAATGGTGTGGATACTAATGTGGTTGTGAGTGATGGTAATACCAATACTAAGACTGATACTAACAATGATGACGACGATGATGGTAAAAGTAATAGTATACCCAATAACAACAGTAATGCAACGACTTCTAATACACCAAACGAAATAGATTTGACTGCAATTCTAGAGTCTGTGAAACGAAAACGTGACGAATCAGAAGGAAATGTTGGTTCAACAGACACATCATTACTAACGTTATTAGCATCCAATATCAATACCAATACCAATAATAACAGTAATGGTAGCGATAATGGTAAGGATGATGCCGGAAATTTGAATAAGATTAATAAAAGCTTATCGGAACTTTCGTCTTTATTACCAGAAATAATGAAAAATTATAAAGGTTCGACGGATGTTGCAACCAGTACATCAACAAATATTCTCAATAATGATGAAGAAGACGATGACGATGATTATGAACCTGTTGTTAAACGAGGAAGGATGGAATAAAACGATAAATAATTGATTATATTTTTTCTATTTATTTGTACAATTATTGTATATTTCAATGAATATTTTTATTTGTATACGAAGTGTGTACATGTCAGACGGCTGATGGGTTCAAGAGGTAACTCAGTACAGTACAAGAAAAAAAGTATCCAAAATTTTCCAAAAAAAAGACCTACATAAAATCTGTTGAAAAAAAAGTCAAAATTTAAAAATCAAAAATATAAAAATTGTAATATTTCTATACTAAAAAGCTTATTTAGCAGTGTTGAAGCACTTGAGAATAGAAGTCCAAACATCCTTAGGATCCTGAGCAGCATCAACACCAGACCAGATGCCAGTCTTTTGGTAGTAAGAAACAACGGGAGCAGTCTGGGCGTGGTAAGTGACAAGTCTCTTCTTAAGAGCGTCAGCATTGTCATCAGAACGCTGGACAAGGGGCTCGCCAGTGACATCGTCCTTCATGGCCTCCTTAGGAGGGTTGAAAACGCGGTGGTAAGAACGGCCAGAAGCAGGGTGGACGAGACGGCCAGTGATACGAGAAACAAGGAGTTCGTCGTCAATCTTGAGCTCGACAGCCTTTTGAAGAGGAGTCTTGCGTTCAGCAAGCATGGAATCCAAACGCTCAGCCTGGGGAATGGTACGAGGGAAACCGTCCAAAATGAAACCGTTCTTACATTTCTGGTTGGTTTCAAGTTCTTTCTCAATCATGCCAACCATGATTTCGTCAGAAACGAGACCACCTTGGTCCATAATCTTCTTGGCAGCAAGACCCAATTCGGTCTTTTGGGCAACCTGGGATCTAAGCATATCACCGGTGGCCAAATGGCAGGCACAGAACTTTTCCTGGAGGTTAGGAGCCTGAGTACCCTTACCTGTTGATGAAAATGGTGAATGTTAGATATTTTGTATATATAGATATGGTTTGGGTATGAATTGATGGTTAATTGAAATAAAAAAAACATGAAATAAACCAATTTAGTTTAATGTTTTAATCAAATTGGCAACACACATGACGTAATTGAAGTGCACACATATCTATTTGACAGGTGTAGTATGTCAATTTATTTTGATCACTGAAAAAAAAATCGAATTATCAAAAATAAGCCATCAATTGACCAATTGATCCATCAATCAAAACCATTCAATTTCATATTAAAACCAAAATATATTTTTAAAAACTTACCAGCACCAGGAGGACCAATCAAAACCATGCGGATAGACTTGGGCACGTTGACAGCGGGCTCAAGACCAACCTTGGCCAAAAGCTTTGATTCAAGAGCTTCGACCTTAGTAGAAAGGTTGTTGACAAGTTTCTTAAGTTCTTCGACTTCGCTCATGATGAATGATTATGGTGATGAATTTTAAATGATTTTAAAAAAAAAATTAAAAGTTTAAAAATAAAAAATAAAAAAGAAAGAAAGAAAAGAAGAAAGAAGTAAAAAAATCAAAATATAATGTGACAACTTGGGTATTAAACAATCTAACCAATAGGACAAAACTTTTCAAACGCGCTGGAGAAGTCGCTGCCATCGGTCCGTGTGTTTGAAAAAAAAAACGTTGCGGCTGGCGGTCATGTGAACAAAAGTGTGACTTGGTATATTGTCGTTATTTAGCTCTCATAGATATTTTCGCTTATATAATGATTACATTAACATATTTGTATTATATAATATTACGCAGCAGCGTGCACGTTCCGTTTACGGCGACAGTGCGGCTGCAATCTGGAAATCATCACCTTTTTTTTTTTTTTTTTCGAAATCTCGGAAAATTTTCAATGTTGGAGTGAAATTTTGACTTGATTATCACTCATACCCAAAGTTTTTTTTTCAACTTTATAAAAATACACACAAAAGTATTCACAAGTATTTACAATGTCTACTAAATCAGTTGAAAACACACAAGTCGGGTCTACAGGTCCTGCATTGGCTACAGATGCCGTTCTTAAGCCTTCAGTCGCTCTTGACGACGCCGTTGAAGTTTCTGGTATCGATTTCGACAAGTACTCTGCTGATAAGCCTATTTCTGCAATTGAGCTTGTTGCGGGTATGACCAACATGGGTTTCCAGGCCACCAATTTGGGTGTTGCTTGCGATATCATCAACCAAATGCGGGCTTGGGAAGGCACTCATCCCGAGACTGGCGAAAAGCAAAAGTGTACCATTTTCTTAGGATACACTTCTAACTTGATTTCCTCGGGTCTCAGATCCACTCTCAAATATCTTGTCAAGAACAAGATGGTTTCTGCAATTGTCACCACTGCCGGTGGTATTGAGGAAGATCTCATTAAATGTCTTGCCAAGACCTATATTGGCGAGTTCAGTTTGCCTGGCGCCGACTTGCGTGAAAAGGGTTTGAACCGTATCGGCAACTTGTTGGTGCCTAACGACAACTACGTCAAGTTTGAGGAATGGATTGTTCCCATTTACGACCAAATGTTGAAGGAACAAGAAGAAGCTGCTGAAAAGGGTTTGGCTGCCGGTGCCGATGTCAATGATGCCGCTAGCCCTGCTTGGTGGACTCCTTCTAAAATGATTGCACGTTTGGGTAAAGAAATCAATGATGAAGACTCTGTTTTGTACTGGGCTTACAAAAACGACATTCCTGTTTTCTGCCCTGCTATTACTGATGGTTCTCTTGGTGATATGCTTTTCTTCCACACTTACAAGGCTTCACCTCGTCAACTTCGTATCGACATTGTTGCCGATATCCGTCGCATCAACGCTATGGCCATGTCTGCTCCTAAGGCTGGTATGATCATTTTGGGCGGTGGTATCATCAAGCACCACATTGCCAACGCTTGTCTTATGCGTAACGGTGCCGACTTTGCTGTCTACATCAACACTGGCCAGGAATTTGACGGTTCTGATGCCGGTGCTCGTCCTGATGAAGCCGTTTCTTGGGGAAAGATTCGTGCTGATGCTAAAAAGATCAAGATTTACGGTGACGTCACTTTGGTCTTTCCTCTCATTGTTGCCGCTACTTTTGCTAGTGGTAAATAAATGTGGAAAATCATTAATTGATTCTTTATTTTATAGACGTTTTTTTTTTTGTTGTTGTTGTTGTTTTGAAGCATAGTACCAATTGAATTGTGTGTAAATAAATTATAAATATTCAATCATCTGATGCATTTGTGTGTGTGTGTTTTTTTATATAGATTATAAAATAGTAAGATCCACAGGTAAATAATAATAAAAAAACAATATTTTCAAATGCTCATTTCATCCATTATTCAATTCTTAAACTTGTGTAAATGTGCGGTTATTCATTTTTTTAAAAATTTTTTATTAATATTTGTATTCTTTCAACCTGGTTTGTGTTTAATAATGTAATATTTTAAAAAACAAATCTTAAGCACGAGCATGAGCAACAGGTTCCCAAGTTTGAACCTTTGGCTTCACAGTGTTGTATGGGACATATGCACCAGGAGTACCGGTAGGATGAAGACTAGTCTGAGGAGTGGGGTATGCGCGAATAGTCTTGTATTCTTTGGCTGTAGCGTTGGGAGCAACATCAACACCATAGCCTAACCAAAAGTGCCAGCCGGCTTCAACTGAACTGATGTTTCCGTAGTAGTCCTTGTATTCAACCCATCGAGTTCTCACTAATCAAGCAAATTCAATTGTTAGAATGTATATTCAATAATATTAGGAAGGTAGTATATTATGATTATTCCACTTTTTTTCAATACACAATTCCGTTTTTAAAAAAAAGAACTTAACCGTTCTTCTCATTTTCTAAATACTTACAATGGATTTCATCTTCTGTATCATTTTCAAAGTACTTGTTACCGTAGTCATCAGTGCCAACAAGCTTGCCAGATTTGGTATCACCAATACGGTTAAGTTGACGAATATAATCCTTAAATCCGACTCGGGAAAAGTTTCTAAGGGTTCTAATTAAAGATGAAGACATTTTGATCTTATTTTTTTTTTTTTTTTTAATGTTGGTGGTTTTGAAATATGGTAAAACAACAGTTTTTTTCAAAAAAAAAAAAAATAGTTGTAGTTGAGTGATGATACTTGTAGTTTTGTTGGAGGTGTGCAAACATTATAACACAAACAGTTTGATTGGCTTAAAATGTTCACGTGTTTGTGTTGACATTTTCACGTGATTCCATTTTATTTTACCTTTTTCAAATCAATTTTTTTAAAAATCTAAATTTGCATTTTTAATATAATAAATAAAACAAAAAAATCTATATTTATTCAAGCGTAACAAGTTCTTCGGCAGAGGTTGGATGAATAGCAACACAATTGTCAAAGTCATGTTTAGTGGCTCCCATCTTAACAGCGACAGCGAAGCCTTGAAGGATCTCACTAGTACCGTCACCAACAATATGAAGGCCGACAACCTTTTCTTCAGGACCGGCACAGACAAGTTTATAAATGGAAGGATATCTTTGTTCGCGATCAAGAGGAGCATAATACATGCTAGTGAACTTGGAACTGTAGACGGTAATGTTTTCTTGGCCATACTGTTCAACAGCCTCGCTTTCGCTCAAACCAATAGATCCGCCTTCAGGATGTGAGAAAACAGCACTAGGCACAAGGGTATAATCTTGTTTCAAGTCTTTATACTTTTCACCGCCAAACAATCTCATGGCAAGTTTGCGGCCAGCAGCAATGGCAGTGGGTGTCAAATCAACAAGACCAATAACGTCGCCAACGCTATAAATGTTTGGTGTAGATGTAGTTTGGTATTCGTCAACCTTGATAGTACCGTTTTTGTTAAGCACGACGCCAGCAGAACTCAAGTTTAAGGCATCTTTGGATGGGTAACGGCCAATGGTCCAAATAAGTTGGTCAACCACAATTGAATTATCATCAGAAATATCGACCTTTAAAGAGCCATCAGACTGTTTTTCAATTTTTTGAATGTTGCAAACTTCCTTGTGGATTTGGACACCTTTTCTTTCGTAAAATTCAGTAATGTTGTCAGCAATGATGGGATCAAACGAACGGAGAAGCTTGTCTTGTCTAATGATGAGATGAGTTTCGGAACCGACCGAGTTTAAAATACCAGCAAGCTCGACACCAATATAGCCAGCACCGACCACGGCAACACGCTTAGGTTGTTCCTCAAGAGCAAAAAATCCGTCTGATGTGATACCAAGTTCGGCACCAGGAACACCTTTAGGAATTCTTGGAGCACCCCCAGTTGCAATAACGATATGGTCTGCGGTGAATTGTTTAACCTTATTTCCGTCCTTATCAGCCTTACCAAGTTGAACCTCAACGGTATTTTTGTTGACAAACTTTGCCCAGCCGTAAAGAAAATCGATACCTTCTTGTTGGAGATTTCGTTCGTATTTGCCATTGAGGAATTTGATGTATGAGTCACGTTTGTGTTTGAATGCAGGCCAATTAAACTTGAGGGCTTCTGCAGGATCGAAATTGTCAAAGCCGTAGTTTCGGGCCTCAGACAAGGCTTTGGAAATGGAGCCGGCAGACCACATGACTTTTTTGGGAACGCAACCAACGTTTGCGCAAGCCCCACCAAGAGCTTTGCCTTCAACTAGTAGCGTTTTGACACCGTATTTAGCGGCACGACGAGCTGAAGCCAAACCGCCGGAACCGCCGCCAATGACGAGATAGTCATAATGGTGAGGGTCTGAGGATGATTTTGTGGGTGAGGATGTGTGAAATGAAGAAGAAGAAAAGTATGCGAGATATTTGGTAGTTGATGATTTGGTGGCTGTTAGTAAGAATGATGAAGATGATGACTTAAGAATAGTAGGTTGAAGAAACAACCTATGTAAAGACTGAGAACAGCGTGCCATTTTATTTTATTTTTATATTGTTTCTGATTTGAATAATCAAGCAAAACTATTTAAAAAAAAAAAAAAAAAAAGAAACTGGCATTCATCATGACTTTTATATATTCATGATCCAATTTATGGAATTGACATTGTTCAATGACTAAATCATGAACGCAGTGAGCTGATATACACAAGAACCCTACAAAACAACATGTGAAGTCACATGAAGTTTCGGCCGAAGAAGGTGCGGTTGTACACACAAAAAAATATAAATACAAATATAAAAAAAGAATAAATGATGAAAACGTTGAAATTTGTTCAAAGTGTCATCAATGAAAATGACATTTATCTCGGTTTGTTCGTACTAATTTGAATTAAAGTCAAGTTTTTGTTTTAGATAATGAAAACCAATTTTTTAATAGATCAATTTAGTTATTGAAACAGACATTTATGAAAATAACAAAACCAAAAAAATCGAGAGGATCAAACCACTCGTTATTCCACGGAATCCTTTGCTCCAAAAAGAAAAATTGTGAAAAACATACATTTAGGTCATAAAAACCGTTGGTTTTTTTGTTTTTTTGTTTTTTTGTTTTTAAATTTAAAATTTTATAATGGTTGCTTTCTTATCTCGTATCGTTTTACTCAAGTACTTTTTATTATTCTTATTTTCATGGTTTTTAGTCAAAATCAATAGTCATTACGAACGCACGGCTGGTTATTTTTCAAAATCTTTCAACCTTGATCAAACAACAAAAATAACTAGCTATGAATTGAAACAACGTATTTTTGGTCGTTTAGTTCTGTAATTGATTTAAAAAAGATAGTAAGCAGATTTTATTAAATGAAATGTCTAAAAGGAATAATAATAATAATAATAATAGTAATAATAATAGTAATAATAATAGTAATAATAATAGTAATAATAATAGTAATAATAATAATGAGATAAATAAATGATTCAAAAAAAATATTTATTCAGCTCTCTTGTGATTAAACTTGTCGTTCCAGAAAAGAGTTTTTTCGCCATTGCCCCAGAAAAACTTGTTGCGTCTAATGTTTTGGTAATCGTACTCAGGAGGAAGTTCATCATCAGCAGGACGAGGATGAGCATCAAAGTGTGCAAAGTGCTCCTTTTCAACGTAATAAGTGTGATAAGCAGTGCCAACGACAACAGGAACAACAACGAAAAGAGAAACCTTGTACCACAAGCTGGCAGTAGAAGCAGCATGGGCAATAGTCTCCTTCTCAAGTTCAATGAAAGCCTTGCCGGCTGCAGGATCGGCAGGGTAGGTGAAAGCTGAGCGGATCTCGTTTTCGTGACCAGCCTTGATGGTGGAATACATCTGGCGACGAGCAGCAGCGACAGGAGCACGGCGGGCAAAAACACGGGAAAGCATTGTGACGATGTCGTTTGGATTCAAAAATATAAACAAATAAAAGCGAAAAAAAAGATTTCAAAATTTCAAAAAAAATTTAAGCCCAAGGATTTTCGACGCTGTGATTTGTGGAAAATCGGGTGGTGCCATTTTCCTGGCGGTGCGTGTTTGTTCGCGATTCTGAGTGGCCAGCAGTATGTCACGTGTGGCTTTGTAATGATTGGTCATTGCTGACCTTCTAGTTAGCAGGTCAAAAGACGCTTTTGTGTGTTTTTTTGTTTGACGATTGCATCTGACGTTGCTAATTTCGAGTGTTTTCAGGACAATTTGTTTTTTGTTCTTGTTCATTTATTCACATTTGTTTTTTGATTGATTCCAAAAAGAAGAAAACAAAAGAAAACAATGATTGACGTTGATAATTTGACTTATGTCTTTGCTGATGGTTCTGTAGGAATTCATCCTACCACCTTTCGTCTTCCTTCTAGATCTCGAACCTTGTTGATCGGCGCAAATGGTGCTGGTAAATCCACTTTGCTACGAGTCTTGTCCGGGAAAACTTTGTCTAAAGCCGGAGCGGTCAGAATCTATAACAAGGACCCGTTTCGTGATAACGACTTGTCAATCACGTATCTTGGAACCGAATGGGCTGCTAATCCAATTGTTCGATATGATATTTCTGTGGTGTTGTTGCTCCAGTCTATGGGTGGTGACGCATATCCCGAGCGCAGAGACGAACTCATCAATATTTTGGACATTGATTTAAGGTGGCATATGCATCAAGTCAGCGACGGTGAACGAAGAAGAGTTCAATTGGCTATGGGTTTACTTAGACCTTGGACCACCCTTCTTTTAGACGAAGTTACTGTCGATCTTGATGTCTTGGTTCGTGCCCGACTTTTGGACTTTTTACAACGAGAAACAGAATCTCGTGATTGCACAATCATGTATGCAACTCACATTTTTGACGGTATTGGTGAATGGCCTACTCACGTTGCACACATGCATTTGGGCAAAGTTTCTTATTTTGGAGAATACACTGTTTCGCTCGACAAGGACCCAAGCGATGACGACAACAGTTTAAAGCATGTTTGTGTGGCTGGTGAAACGTTGAAAGACTTTAGCAGCAATAAGCTTGTGAAAAACCAAAATGTTTCATCGTCATCATCTCATACTGGCCATGACGAAGATGTGCTGGTTGTTCCCAAAAACAGCGTCTTGCTCGAATTGGCTCTGCAATGGCTCCGTCGGGACTTGAAAGCACGCGGTGAACGCGGCGACAAGATTCGATGGGAAGATATTCGTGACCGTGTCATGAACGCGCCTCAGTAAGTGCAATGACAACAGATGTAGCATCTACTTTGTAACATGAATTGTAACAGACTGTGGAGACTTTGTAACATACGACGTGGCGTGGGCATGTGACCCTGTGCGTTGGCGCGTTTCCATGTTTTGTTGATTTTTCCTCAATCAGCGTTTAAAAACAAAAAATTCGACACATTTTTCAATCTCAGCTTCAATTATAGATTTTTCTTTTTTTTTATTTATTTCCAATTCAATTCTGTTTTCTTTCGTTTTTTTTGTTTTTTTCAACTGGTTTAACTAATCTTATTTCTTTTGCTAACCAATACTAATACTACTAATACTACTAATATTAATAATAATGACAACTTCTTCTGAACTTTCTTTTCACAAGAGATCAAAGCATTCTATCATCAATTCGTCATTTAAACCAAAATATCAAAGCCCTGCTGGTTTAGAAGGTGTTCCAACAGCTCCAGCAGCTTATTTGAAAAAGAAATCATTTCAATCTGGAAACCAACGTGCGTTTCAATTCAAAAAAGGAACTCGACAACGGCATTCTAGTTCTAATTCTGGTTTATTCCAATCAAACGATCCTTCTTGTTTACTTTCTCCTAAAGAATCTCATCAATCTTTTTCATCCAGGAAAAGTTCACATCATAATAATAATACCTCTTTTTTTAAACATAAAAACAAGCAGGCCGATTCTCAAAGGCCATGTCCTGCTTCTGATTCCCCGGCGCTGGACGTCATGAGTTCTTTCATGTCTCACAAAAACGCAGTGTCTGCAAACTCTAACGAAATCCACGTTTGTTTGCCACCATCATCTTCATCTTTATCCAATACCTCATTGCCTGGCAAATCTGTTTTAAAACAAAAAGATAACCCTTTTGATTCTCGTCAAGATGCTGCTGCTGCTACAAGACCCAGGCGACGCGTTGCTCATCGTGACAGATACCAACCAACCTCTGTTTCTTATAAATCTGAACTATCTAGTTCAAATTTACAATCCAGTTCTCCCCCACTTTCTTCTTCACCTTCTCCTTCAAGATCACCTGCAACTACTGGCTCGCGTACCAGGTTTTACGCCATTTCATCTCGTGATGAAGATTCAAATATGTCTAAAAGGGATAGAGACTTGTCCACCACTCCTCCTCCTCCTCTTCTATCTTCATCTTTAGAAACAGAACAACAAGCTGATGATGATGCTAACAAATTGTTGGTTGAAACATTACCTGAAACAATTGATGGCAATAAAGATACCGCTGCTAATGCTGATGACAGAATTGTAAAGAATGATAATGCTGACGAAAAATGTAATATGGGTCTTGATATTCATACAAACGATCCATATGCTCATGGTAGAATGCCGTTTGGCGATAATGGACCTATTCCTAATGATTTTGGCGGAATGGTTCTTCCATATGGTTATGAAATTGCATCTATGCATTCTCAACATTCAGGTGCTTCTTCTCAACAACCCATGTGGCATCATCCATATATACCATTGACTCCTTCACAAGGTCCTCATGGTATTCCCATGATTCCACCTCCATTTGGTCCTTTCATGAGTCCAATTGGTATGGATCCTAACGAAGAAGGTTCTTACTTTTATCATCATCCTCCCTTTCCACCAAACACTTGTGAATATTACGAAATGTTTAATGATTACGACTGCGAAACTTTTAAAATGTACGAATATCCTCCTCACATGATGATGAATGGTTTTGGTTCTAGTTTTGGTCCAGATATCGAAAATGGTAATGAACCTAAAGCAATTGAAAAATGTGACGACAGTTTGAACGAATTGAAGAATTTGACCAATTCTACAGCTTCAATTTCTCTTGAACATTTTGAACTCGAAAAGAAATCCAAGACCATTGACAAGAACCAAGAAAAAAATGATTCCAATTCTAAAATACCAATAAACTCATCATCTATTACCCCACCACCTCATTCGTACCCCATGTCACCTGTTTACAATACCGATATGGCACCTGCAATGGCAATTCCAGGTCCTATGGGCATCCCACTTGCTCTTCATCCAATGATGAATGTTCATCATCCACTACCTCCACATGTCGCTATGCATCATCATCCTCAATCATTTGCAATGCTCCCGCCTCAAGATTCTTCAACCTATTATGGTTCGAATATGTATTATAATTATTAATAAATTTAAAAAAAAAAAAAAAAAAAAAAAGAAATAGAATAAATTTACATTGTATACCATTAAATCATTAAATCGTCATTGATATCAAATCCAATACTTTTTTTATTTTATATATTAAATCAACATTAGATAATGTCAACATATATATATATATATTTTTATATATACACATTGTTGTCTTGTTTGTCTTTTTGCTTCAACATAATCATAAAGTGGAAAAGACAAAAAGCTAGATAAAGAAAAAAGAAAGTTAGAAAACATTTTAAAAAAACCGACAAAAAATTTGAAAAATAAAAAAATCAAAACTCACATTATTGGTAGCAGCTATCGCAATCGAATTTTCATGAGGATGCCAACTCAAATGTAAAATATTCTTTTTAAAGTCAATGGTATCGTAATCAATATCGCGACGCATCATATTCCTGCCTCTAGTCGGGCTCTGGCTACGGCCGCCATTGTTGCCGTTACGCAACAAATTGCCGTTGTTACCTCCAGTGTTCATCGACATGGGCATGCCAACCTTTTTGGCTTTAAACGCGCTCTTGTCGGCTTGTAGCACAATCTCGGTTTCCTCGGCTGAAGGATCGACAGCATTGGGATAAATCATAAAGTTGTTATTATACGAACCAGTCATGACGGATTTGCCATCGCCTGAAAATACAACCTCAAACTTGTCGAAAATGGCATCATTCTCATATGTATCGCAAAGCTTGTCACGGATGTGTTCATGAATGCTGATTGTCTTTACAGGCTCGCGTTCCATGTTGACATCCCAAATCTTGACCGTCATATAGTCTCTTGCAACAATGTATCGACCATCATTAGAAAATCTGACATCTGAAATACTCGAAGTGATTTCAGTAAAAAACGAGTGTTGTGCTGGATCCATATACTCCTCATAAACCTTGGCATGATGGTCACATAATGCGTTTTCACGCATATCAGCAAGCTTGACAGTACCTTTAGATGACGAATACATAAAGAGATTACAACTTTGAGGATGAAATTCGGCTGCTGTAATAACTTCTGTAAGCTCTTCCATGTTTGCTGGCTTGATATCGACAATATTAAAACTTTGATCCGCAATTCCCAAGTTCCAAAGATTTATTCTGAGATCGTCAGCACTGATAAAGGTTTCGCTATCAGAATTGATGCTTATTGAATTGATGTGATAGGTATGAGCATTGGCATAGATTCGGCGCGGCGTGGCAGCAGTAATTGTCTCGTGGAGCGACATCTTTGGAAGTCTAAGGCTATTGACAGTGAGCAATCGTGGGTTTGTGGCAGCAGCGGTAGGACTTGTTGCTAAACCAATAGTTCCCATGCCACCAAGAGAAGTGGCAGCAGCCACGGCCGAGCCAGTTGAAGGATTGGAATGATTGCCCAATTCCGAAAGATTGTTTTCCACAACGACTTTTAAGTTTTTGTCATATATTTTCCAAAGCTTGATGGTCTTGTCATTTGTAGAAAGAAGAAAGTGAGCCTTGTTTTGGCGCTTACACCATTTAATTTTATTGATTTTTTCTTCAATTTCAAGAGATTTGAGGTA
>JAJLVH010000223.1:0-13034 GCA_030570155.1 Magnusiomyces magnusii
AGTAAAATTCTATACATTTATTTCAAATATAAATTGAAACTGTTTAAAACAATGGAATCAAATAAAACTAAAATAGGCAAATAGACGAGCTAATTTTTGAATATACCACGAATTGCAACAGATGAATAATTTTATGGCAACATCCAGAAAAATAATGGAACGGCAAAACACAAAACACACAATTCCCATAATGAGCAAAATAATTGGTATATTTTTATTTGTTTTAGTTTACCTGTTCCATGTAGACAAATTGACTCAGTGCAAAATTGTGATAATGATATCATTAATTTTCAATGACAATAATAATAGATTGTGTTTAAAATGATATAAAGTAATTGTAAAAAGGTTTCAATCAAAGAATACAAAAGTTTGAACACATTCTGGATACAAATGTAAAGTGCCGAAACAAAATAACCTACTGGTTTTTTTATAACCTCCTAAAAAAGAAAAATTATAATTAATAGATCAACAATAATAGCTTATATATTAGTTATGATATATCAAACAAAAAGCAAAAAGAAACATATCTTGTTTTTCCGAAGCTTCCATAAGTTGACAGGGTTTTGCTGCAAAATAAAGTATCCGGAAGACAAATAAATATTAAACCATTTTTTTTACTTTTTTTTACTATTTTCTTTTCATCTGTTGATTATTACCTTTCTACTGTGTCTTGGCCTTTTTTTAGAGATCGCTGTTTTTATAGATTTAATCTTCTCACTTGACAAATCTATCAACATGATTAAGGAAACAGAAAAAATAATAACAACATGTTTAAAACATCTATAACAATACAATTGACAAAAACCATCATTGTTTTTCGTGATACTTTATTTACAATTTGTTCAAGAAACATAATGGCAACTGGAAATACTCACTGATAGAATTAAACTACTTGCTATTCATTGGGATTTGTTTTCAGTAATTTTTTTCAAGTAACCGTTAATGGCAGGTCTGTGAATGGCTATATTGACTAGACTTGTTGGACAATCAACTGGATGTTTACTGTAAGCTTGACATAGATAAAACATAGAAATTTTAAAACCAGTAGTAGTTTAATTCAAATACACCATAATTTCTTATTTTGATGTCTATTATCCAACGATTCCACCTATTTTTCAACCAATTTACACTTTTTCACGTTTTACTTCTTTATTCCCTTTCTTTTTTGATCAAGACACATTTTAAACCCAAAATCAAAAACTATTCCATATTAGCTTTTTTCAAAACGATAAAAAGAAAATAGTAAACTGATTTATGAAATTTTTGTTTTCAGTTATTTGATTTTTTTCACTTTTGTTATATTCTCTTTAGCTCAATGCCATACAATTTGTATACAAAAAAACAAAATAATAATAATAATAAACAATTCAAACATGAGTATTTGCTTTTTGTTTATATAAATCATTTGGTTTCTTCTTTTTTCGTATTTTTTTTTACTCATCATTCATTCACCGTCATCCATCTTTTTATCGTTTTATTTCTTTTTTCACAATTGCATTTTTATTTATTTAGAATCATCTAATTTTAGTCATTAATACACAAAATGTTGAGATCAACTGCTTTGGAACAAATCACAATTGTCGACACTGCCGACTCTAAAACCCAGGCTTCAACCCAGTTTCCAACCAAACCAACATATTTTGCAGCCGCACCCATCAAATCCAAGGCCTCGACATCTAAAGACACAGCTTACGATCTTTCTGCCGAAGAACTCAACATCCCAGATGCAACCGTTCATTGCCGAATTGTGGGTTTGTACACTAGAGATGATAACATGAATCTTCATTTTGTCGAAGGCAAGTTTGCAGATACCATCAAAAGCCATTGGTCCATGTTTTCTGACGTTTTGGGCGATTCTAAGCACACAGACACTAGTTCTGAGCACGGTGTAACGCTTCGAAACATTTCATTCAAAGATATTGACGATATTTCTCCCGTCATTCTTGACATTTTCGAAACAATTAAAGCTACTAATGTTGCCACCCACAGTGATCCCAGCTTTCGTATTGCTGAAATCCAGGCAGAAGATGAAGACCAATACCGTGGTATAATTATGGTAGATGGGCCTATGTCTGAATTTGATGAATGGTTTGAAGCTCTCATTCTTTCTGAAGCCCAGCTTGCCAAAACTTCTCTTCCAGTTTCTAATAACTTGGAAGTAGAATCTGTTGTTGAAAAGATTACACAACTTTTTGATAAAGAGCTTAGAAATGTTACTCATGACGATATGTGGATTAGTGGTGGAGGCAGATCATATTTCGCAGATCGCGTTAGATTTTTCGTCACGCGAAATACAACTATTGAAGCTTGTTTGCCAGCTTTTCCTTGCAAATCCTCAAACACAATGAAAGTTGCTGGAGATCGCCCCGACAAAGGCGAAGAACTTGCACTTCGTCGACTTCTTGCTTTTTCTGAAATGGTTCAAAATGTGTATACACCAGGTATTAAAGTGTGGATTGTCTCAGATGGTCATGTTTTCAGTGACTGTATTGGCGTGGATGACGGAGTAGTTGACCGTTATGGTGAGCAACTTAAACAGTTATACCAAGAAATCAGCAAATCGCAAACAATTGGATTCCAATCCCTTCCAGAACTCTTCACCTCACGTCTTGGCCAGTTCAGTCAAAGCTATACTAGCAACGTTGTTCTTCCTCATTACCTCAACTCCGAGATCAAAGCTGAAGCCGAAGTTTGTCGCGAGATCCTCATGTGCGGCTGTTCGACAGATCCTGAAATCTTGCGAGGAATGATTGATGCTAATGATCCGGCCAAAATTGCATTGTACCGTGGGTTTAGCAAATTCATGTTTGAAGATCTTGCTGAGCAGCCAACAACAATTTCGCTTGGTAAAAAGGCACGCAGAAAGCTTGCCAGCAAAGTTGCATTTGAAATGATCAAGCGTAATGAAGCTTATTCCAATTTGGTAGGATTACTTCTTCCATATCACCTTCGACTTTCTATTCATGCTCATAACAACAGTGGGCCCAAGTATGGGATCAAACTTCTTTCGCATGACAAGGCCCGTACTGTCAAGTCGTTGACATTTGAAGAACTGCAATCATCTGATGATCTTTTGCATATTCCAACACCTTGGCACAACTGTGTTGTTGAAATCGTGGGTAAAGAATGTTATTACGTTGTCAAGTCTCAAGTTGTTAAAGATGCATTGGCAACCGATGAATTTTCCGGCAAATGGGTTGAAGGCAGTTATGGCAAAGGAGGTCGTTTTGTTCTTGAACCATTGGTTGAGCTTCCTAGTACGTCCACTTCTGAAAGTGACAGCGATTTGGCAGAAAAGCTTGATAGAATGTCAATGAGCAATCTTTCTAGTTCCAATTCTAGTTCTAGATCAAGTTTTAGTGCTGAAAGCCCCAGATTTTCTTAGTAAATTGATAGGTTAATTGGGTTATTATTGGTGATATTCAAAAGGTTTGAAAATAAAAATAATTTAGCAAAGACATTTTATTAATTAATATTTATAAATTCAATACTATAATACAAACGCAAATGGGTTTTACTGTTTTTCACAATTGTAAACGAGCTTTATTGGGGTAAACGTGAGATTCTAAATCTGAGCCTATTAATTCACGTGCTTGAAACGTGTGTGGTTTTTTTTTTTTTTTTTTTACAAAAGCCGAAAATTTCCAAATTTTCTTTCTTTCTTTTCCTTTTTTTTCTTTGTGAACCAACACCAAAAAACCATGTTCAATATCGCCGATTTTTTTAGTTTCACACAAAAAAACTAAAAATCCACTTTTTTATTATTATTATTATTCTCTTTTTATTCTTGACGAGCTTTTAATTAAGTCTTTTTTTTCGTCTTGTTCAACATGTCCAATTATCAGTCTTTCCACAACGTCACGACTCCTCCTTTTAATCACTACCAACACCATTTCAACAATTACTCTTCTTTTTCTCATCAAAATGCTATAACGGCCTCTTCAAGCGCGTACATGCATTTCAACAATCATCCCATCAACTATAACTACCAGCCCAATTATAACCCTGTCAACTCGTATAATGTCAACGGTACTACTTTTTATCTTCCAACCGCTGCTCAAAATAACTACGTCGATAATAACTTGACAGCATCTGGCGGCGTTTCTGCAACACTCGACTACAATTTGGACGAAATGTCGCAGTTTGTCGCCTCTAAAGCTCTTGAAATTATGACTAAATACTCTAATATCATTCAACCTCATCAGTCAACAATGTCTTTTCTTGATTCGTTTACTAAATTCACTTTTCAAGTTTTGACTGCCACTCGGCTTCCCAAATCGACTCTCATTCTTTCGTTAGTTTATCTTTCTCATAGATTATCTAAAGGCAACATTCCTCAAACATCTTCTGCTATCCATGGCGTTTACAAATTACTTGTTGTTTCTCTTTTGCTAGCCAACAAGTTTCATGATGATAACACTTTTACCAACAAGTCATGGTATGAAGCTACTGGGGTTCCTATTGCTGAACTTACTTTGATTGAATCAAACTGGCTTTATGCTACTGGATGGAATTTACATTTGGAAAAGAGTCAAGGTTGGAATGAATGGAACCAAACTTATGAGTATTGGATTTCCACTCGCCGCAAATCTAAATCATCCAGACCCCCATATCCTCTCAGTCCTTTGGCTTCTCCCGAACCATTTCCTATTTCAAACGACAAGGCAAACCAGCTTTATTCAAGCCCTCCTCCATTATCATTCACTAGCAACAACTTTTTGCCCCATCAAAACTCTATTTCAAAATTAGCTACACCACCAGCTCTTTACGACAACCATTCTTTTGCTCCTTATTTCCAGCAACAAAAGCAATCACGCAACACTGCTGACTACACTTGCGGCTATTTTAACCATTGTCTGAATAATGTACCCGCGGCTCATTATGTTGCGTCATATGGGGCGACTGGATGTTCATGCCCTGACTGCTCCTTTGATGCCATGCCTAAAATGAATCCTTGGGGCTATGGTTATGCTGCTGCTTGCTAAAAAAAAAATTGAAAAACATTAAAAACTAAAAAAAAGAAACGTTTATTGATTTTTTTCTCCGTTTTCTCCGTTTTATTAATTTTAATTATTTTTATTATATTTATTTTACCCCATTTCAGATTTTAATTTATTGGTGATTTAAAAAAAAAATTAATATTTTGCTTTATTTTCTTGGTTTATCATTTTTTGCTGTATTTCGATATCTTGTATACAAGTTTTTTTTTTGTTTTGTTTTGGATTTTTTCCTGTTGTAAAGTATATAAGTTTAATGTTTTTTTGGTTTATATTAAAGTTTAAAAAATATATATTCGTTTTTTGTACAGTGTTGATGCTAGTTGATTGGCTAGTTTGGGAATTGTGTTTACAATTGTAGTCAAAAAAAAAAAAAAAAAAAAAATTTTTAGTTCAACTAATGACTAGACCCAATACTGCTTTTGCGACGCAATTCGGCCTTGACTCCAAAACTTGGTCGTGCGTGTTTTTTAGAGGCTGACGTTTTGGTGGTGGCTGAGCTGGTTACGTTAGTTGGCGAGGTGGTTGGAATTGTCGTGTTTGCTGGAATTGTTGTGCTTGTTGGAATGGGGTGTCTCAAAAGAATGTTTTGGTTTGGCGTAACAAGCTGGTCAACCGGGTTTAGAATCGTCACATTTGTTCCGGTTTCGGTGTTGGATACAGTTATCAAATCAGCCTGTTCTTCGTCATCTAAATCCATAGGTTCAAACGATACATTTCCCTTAACCAAACTGTCTTTTTCTACACGTTTATTCAAAATACTTGTCGACGAAAAACTTAAACGTGGCGGTTCGGGTAAAGTATCATTACTGACATCTTCAAAGTATCGGTTACTAGTGTCTTCCACATCACTTCGATCCACAAACTGTGTGCCTCCCAAAATGCTGGTATTGGTATTCACCTTTGTATCTTTGTCAACGCCATTGACAAAACTTAAGCTATTGTTGGTGTTATCATTAGCATTGATACCACTTTGTGATGGTTCATGAAAAGATGTCATTACTTCGTCACTTTCTTCAGGATCATGTTCAAGTTTATTCGCACCATCACCATCATTATCTGGTACTGGTTCATTATCAAATAACGCTTGCTTCATTGTTGACTTGTTTAGAGGTAAAGCCACTGATCTGTTGCCCGTCCGTGAAATCGGCAAACCCAATGGCGAGTCATTCAATGATGATGACGAAAATTCATTTCTATCGTCTCCTTTATTACTAGTACTCAATCTTCCAAACACCAAACTGCTTTTTCGACGTGGCCGTGTTGTGTTATCATGACTAAATGGTTTATTAAATCGTGGCAAACTGCTGGGCTCTTTTAAATGTGGTAATGTTGTAGATACTGTTGGTGACATAAATTTATCACCGCCAGGTGTGGTATGTTCAACTTGTGCCGATACTTCATTTGATCCACTATTTAATCCAAGCCGTGCAAGTTGTGTGGGCATAAAAACTGAACTGTTACTTGAATCTGCTTCAATACCCAATCCCACTGTTGCAGAATTTTCGTCACTGTTACCATTATGCTTCTCTCCTGCAACTTCTTCATCTTCATTGTCGTCGTCTTCCCATCGTACTCGTTTAATAGCCTTGCGGATATTCTTCACTGGAGATCTAACAAACAACCCATGCTTTTTTCCAGCACTTCCTGGAATTCTGCTTCTTTTCAGCGTACCCGAAATTTCAGATCCTGCCAAAGAACTAGACAATAAAGGTGGCCGTTTGGGTGATGTCGCTTTCCTTGGAGTGGTATTTGAAAACCGAGGAGACGAAAAACTAGGCAAAGATAATGATGGAATGTTGCTGTTTTTTGTATCAGACAGTTTGCGGAGATTGCTTAACGATGACCGGCGAATTGAACGAGAAACAATGGGGCTTTCGTGAGTAATCTGAGATCCTGAGGGTTGTCGTGGAATGGAATTGTATTTATTTGACAAAGGTGTCCACATAGAGTTTGATAATGTGCCATTGGTAATGCTTGTAGAATCGGATATATTCTTTCCATTTGAAAATTCTTGGAAATATTTTCGAATTTGTTCAACAGTTTGATTGAAAAGCTTCATCAATTCTAAACTGTTGATGTGCTTTTTTTCAGTTAATGGTTCCTGATTTGTTGTATCCAGGCTTTTGAGTAATTTGAAAAATGCTAGCGATAAGGATTCGAGTGCAATCGTATTTGCAGATGAAGAAGTGTACAAGTCTATTATGTTATTTGCAGCTTCAAGCTCCATTTCAAGACGAATACACTCGGATTGGGCTTTAAAAGTAGTACAATGTGTAGAATTCCAACCACGGGTATCTTCCAATACTCGCAGCAAATGTGAAATGGTATTCTCAACAATCGTCCTATCTGAATTAGATCTTCCAAGACTGTTGGGCGTCATCGGAACACCATGAGCATCTAATCCATTGCTACTATTTTCCAAAGAAGACAAATAACCTTGAACTTGGTTGCGTTCTGCTACCAATGTTTCCATACAGTGACGAATAACATCTTCTAGCGGTATAGGACCAGTTGATCCCGTTGAAAACTGAAATTGCAAAAACGATCCAAGTATTTTTTCAATTTGTGATATTTGAGAAATCAATACCTTCACTTTGACGGTAGCCTTTATTCTATTTTCGCGCTGTTGTTGACATTTTAAAATTGCTTGTCGAAGACTTGCAAGAGCGTTGTTGATAGCAGAAAAACACTTGTCGTCTACTTTTTTTAAATTGTCGAGCGCAATTTTTGTTGATTTGCCTTCACGAGCCCTCAATTCCTCAATCTCTTGTTTTTGTTCAGTAATCATTTTTAAATAAGATCCAACGTGACGGTTTAAATTATGCTCGTTTCGAATCACTTTTGTTTTAATCTTTTTTGCTCTGTCTGCGTATTTCAACGTATTGAGTGTTTCGTCATAGTGCTTTGAAGATGGTGACACACATACAATCATTACAGTTTTGCAGTTTCCGCCTAATGAAAATTTCAAAAGTCGCGTCAGTTTAGAATCACGGTATGGTACATGGTTTCGCCGACGAGGATCACAAAGTGCATTAATACAGTTTCCAAGTGCCAGCAAGGACTTGTTGATATTGGCGCCTTCAAATAACCGTTCACCTCTGTTTCTAGTTGCAGATGCACGTTCACTGCCTGCCAAATCAATAATTGACAAAGTTGCAAATGTATGGGCTTCAGATAATGAAGCAGTTCGAGATTTCTGAGAAACATTGATTTGTAAAACAGCATGCGACCGCGAAGACGTAGCATTTGCTTCTGTTGGCGACATGGTACGGTTGCGGTTTCCAGCTATAATCATGTCCATAACTTCTTGAACATTTTGTGGTTTATGAACTGAAAGATTAGACACCGAAATACGTTTAACTGCATCTTCTCGTAACAATAAAGGTTTTCGGATATTTGGATCAAGCAAGTCGCGAATCGATTCATTATAAATTTCAAGATACGATAGCGATAGTTCGATATGTTTAACATCTTTTAATTCCCCAATACGTTCAAAAAGTTCCTTCATGGTCAAGAAAATGATTCCTGGCTCGTCTAAAGTGCCAGTGATGGTATGTGTTTTGCCGCAACCTGTTGCGCCATACGCAAAGACTGTTGCGTTGTATCCATCAAGAACCGAATCCAGCAGGGGTCTTGTAGTATTTGAATAAACCTCATCCTGTGTTGCAGGGCCATCAAAAAGACGATCAAAAACAAACCGATGTTCACGGTTGCGCTTGGTATTAGAGCCATAGGCTACTCGGTTGGTAGTTGCTCGATGGAAATGATTGTCAGGCGGATCAAAAATAAGCATTTTGTCGTCGACAACATTGATTACTTTCCGGATCCCGACATTGCTACCCATTGAATGACGAGATAGAGGAAACAAGGCAGTTGAAGGAGCTGCCAAGTTGCCGTCTCCCATAAACACGGGTTCTTCTGAATAAACTTGTAAATGGCTGAGCTCATTAGATGTAAATGGTCGAACACGAACTAAATATGATGATTTGTTAGCATGGATGAAATATTGAATATGATGATAATGTGAAATACATACCGGCAACAGAAATAGATGATTCTCTACCTAGATTCATTTCATTGGATATTAACGTTGAATCTGGAGATTTTAAGCAATTGAGGTTGAGTTTTAAAAAAAAAAAAAAAATGATAATTCCAAAACAAGAAATATAAAACAGTCTTGGATTAAGAATCAACAACCCCTTAAACACAACTTAAAGTCGATACAAAAAATAAAAAAAAAACAATTGTTAAGAACAAAAAAAACCACTTCGATTCCAACTCAAAACAAATACAGGTTTTAAAACAGAAAAAACAGCGAATTTGTGGCAGATTATGTCACGATTTGACCATGATTAGAAACCCACATGCGGCTGCTTGTTTACAAATACTTATAACCTAACCCTGGAGTATTTGACTGGTTGCTTTATTTCAGCAGTTTTCTTTATGGTTTGTTGCGTTGCAATGCAAGAAAAGTGATCAAGTTCTTTGTTTGTGTGCACGACCTTCTAAACCGTCAAAAGCCGAGTATTTAGGCTGATATTGATTGTATAATTATGTCTAGTTGGTATTCTATTTACAAAAAACATTTACTTGATTATTATTCTTTTTTAAATCTATTAAATGTCCAAAATCTCTTTCAGATTCTTTAATCTCACTTGTTCAGCATGTTCTGAAACACTATCTTTCATGATTTTAAACAAATATATTTCGTTTTGTGATTCACTCTTGTCCCATCCGTATCCTAAATACTTTTCCAGTTCATTTTCCAAAAAGGCAACTGCCCTGGTATCCTGATCCAG
Source organism: Magnusiomyces magnusii (assembly GCA_030570155.1). Classification (NCBI taxonomy): domain Eukaryota; kingdom Fungi; phylum Ascomycota; class Dipodascomycetes; order Dipodascales; family Dipodascaceae; genus Magnusiomyces; species Magnusiomyces magnusii. The sequence continues at coordinate 9,800 of JAJLVH010000223.1, forward strand.
TTTCAATAACCCTTGAATAACAAAGGCAACTGCAAATCGTGAAAATGGTATATAAAATGGAACCATTGAATGATAATATAGTTCAACAAGATCAGCACTATCAACATTTCCAGAGAGCACTGCAGCTTCAATCAATACTCTCAAAGTGTCAATATTAGGCCGAATAAGATCAGGACTCATTACAAAAGTGCCAGATGCTGGCGACAATGAATTCGAAGCCACATTTCCAAAAACAACACCTCCATTAGATCCAGGGACATGCTTTAAAAGCTGATTAACTAACGGTATAAGCTTATGGTTTTGCGATTTCAAAATCCCCATGCAAACAACATTCACCAATAACGTGACTGCCTCTTTTGAAGTTTTTGGATGCGAAAGTGCGCGATAGCATGCTTGAACACCGTGAGCAATTTTTTCTCTGGATTTTCCAATTTCTGCAACAAGCATTGGCAAGTCAGTGACTTTCATACGAGAACAACTTGAACCAAAAAAAACAAGCACTCGAAAAGCATTTCGTAAGTTTCCTAGCGATGCAAGTTCTTCAATTACGTTAGAAACAAGATACGGGTCTTCACAGTGATTAGATCTAAAACTTAAAGACCGTGTTGATTCCAACAACATTTTTGAAATAATTGATTCTTGTTCTTGAGACTCTAATTGATCAGAATGTAAGTACTGTAAACAGGTTTGGATGATTCCGTAATAAACAGAATCGCTTGGTATAACTTTTCCTATCGAAATGGCTTCTTCCCAAGCCCATCGCAAAGCCTTTATATTCATTTGGTCGCTGGCAACAGCAATATAATGGCCCCATACACGCGAATAAACTGTTTGGTTCTTTTTCAGTTCAGTCATGGTACGTAAGATTTGGGTCGCAAGATCAACTTCGTTGGCATCCAACAGTTTATGAACCATAACCTCGTTACATGTGGTTGTGAGCTCAATATCGTTTGAAACAGCTTGCATCCAGACATGCAGTGCGCTTTCAAGCTCATCAGTAATTTGACCAGAAGTTGTGCTAGATCCTGGAAATAAATTGAGTGTTGTGTCGTCATAAATTGAGTTGGAGGTATGTGCTTTTGTGTACGGCATGCCTTGGCCGAGATAAAGAAGCACTTCATTGCTGTAAAACTTTGAAAGAGTTTCTCCACGAAAAGGAATCGAAGCGCAGAAACTATGAAGCTGATGTCGCATTATTGGAGACCCGAATTTAAGAACTAGTGTTTGAATGTTTAAAACCAACGTTCCTAGCATACGGTCGTGGCGGTCATTCAAGTTGTAATTTTTGATATCCATGTCGGAAATCACTTTCTCAAGGGTAAAAAGAACGAAATCAAGAGATCTGTTGATGATGGAAAGTAAATCTGTCGGATCATGGTTTAAAGTTGTTTTTTGTGATTCGATAACAAAGTACTGAGTACTGTTTTGAAGAAAAAGTTGTATGCTTTTGACCAAAGGTGTTAAGAAAGGAACGTCAATGATATCCATTTGATTTTGGTGAATATGATATAAAATGTTAAAAACTTGGGTGTCTATATTTGAAATAGCAGACAACTGACGTACCAGCTCTTCAACTTGGTCATCAGGAATTTGGGGGTAATTTTTTGCAATATTTTCAAGCAAATCAATAGGAACTTTGTTACCCAGTTTAGGAGGCAGTAAATATAAAGAATCGTTGGCATTATACAAGCCTTTCTGGCTGCAATTGAAAACAAGTGACGAAATTGCACTGAATTTAGATAAATCTTTTATCAAGGTTTGTTTTGGTATGTTTTTGTTGCTGTATTTTTCAAGCAATTGTTCCAGTTCTGTAGGAGTTGTTGTCAAGTCGTTGTGGATCGAAACTATTTTGTGTAAATCGGTCAAAAGTGCTAGATGGTTATCTGATGTCGAATCAATAAGTTTGGATATAAGATTTAAATCGATTTTTGTTTGCTTCTTGTGTTCTAACGAATTACGAAAACTAGTCAACTTGATATGCTGGTCGTGACGATTTCGATGCCGTTTTGTAGATTTTTTGACTGCTTTTCGAGACGATTTCAAAACAGCTTTATTGGTATTACTTTCGTTAATATTTCGATTGGATAAACTTGTAAGAAATCGACAGTTGAACGCTTTGCAAACGGTTTTTATTGAGGGTTCATGTCCCATTTGTAGTAATGGCCTTTTGATTGTGCATCTGAGCATAATGACATAGAAAGAAGAATATAATTATTTAGGGTTTCAATTACAAATCGAACGGGTCACCGCATTTAGCAGGTCTGCAACTGGGTGTGAATGGAATTACAAACGCTGAAAGATTAACATGAATGGTTTTTGTTCTGTTTGTCAAGTGAAAAAAAAAGGTTTTCCAGTTGTTAAAGGCACGGATGTGATTATGTCATTTTATGTGTGTGTATTAGTAAATGCAATAGCCAATCAAATCAATGATTTTGTTTATCACGTGAACATCAGCACTTTTCCAGCTCTTCATCTCTCAAACACAGTTTATCAACTTTTTGTTTTTTTTGGCTTTTGGCTTCAAACTTCCAATCAACAATGTTTGGCAGATCCACCATTCGCTTTGGGCTGGGTCTTCGGGTATGTTTGAGTTATGGAAATTTACGTAAGGCTTTGTTATTAACGACTGCATTTATAGACACCTACGCTAAGATCTAGAGCCAATTATTCAGTATTGTCAGCTAGATTTGGCGTCAATGTCAACAAACGCACTGGACCAGTTGTTTCAACTCTTCCAGCTTTAAACTCTTTAGGACTTGGTTGGTCTGCTCGTTTCAATTCTACTGATTCTGCTAGTTCAGCTGTTGCTGGTGAAATCAAGAGCGAAATTGGTCAAATTTCACAAACCGTTTCTGATGCCGTTGATGCAGCATCAAATGCTGCTGATTCTATCATTAATACTGCTGCTACTGTTGCACCTAACCAGTTGGGTTACTTTCAGTCATTAGGTCTTGCCCAATCTTGGTGGTGGCCACCAGACTTTTTTCAACACATTTTTGAACTGATGCACGTTTATTCCGGATTACCATGGTGGGCTTCAATTATGGCTGTGACTATTGCAATGAGAACTCTGTTGTTTCCATTGTATTTAAAGGCTTCTGATCATTCTGCCAAAATGACGATTCTAAAACCTGAATTGAACAAGATTACCCAAGACTATTTAAAGATTGAAGATCCGTTAGAAGGCCAGAGACTATTGATTAAACGTCGTAAACTTATGCAAGACTCTGGAGTT
>JAJLVH010000224.1:0-13000 GCA_030570155.1 Magnusiomyces magnusii
CGCAATGTTTCGACATACGGACCATCTATGCCATCAATACAGCAACGATCAAACTCGCGGCCACGGAATGTTTGCCATTTGATATCTTTAAATGCTTGTAACCCACACCCAACCAATGCCCAAACAATCATGGAACGAAGTCGACGAATCGTTGAAAGATTATCTTTTTGAGAAAATGACGATGGCAAAGAGTTGGCATTAGACAAAAAAGATGAAGAATTAAATAGTGAAGCAGCTGAATTATCTCGCCGATGAGATTTAAACAATCCGAATTCATCATTGTTGTCTTTTGATTCGGAATGTGTGGATTTCATAAATCTGTCAACAAGTTCTTGAGAAGGTTCACTAATAATTCCACTCATACCACCAACACGAGCACTATCAAATTCTAAAAGCCAAGGCATAGAATAAGCAACTGATGAAGATCGACTGAAAATGATTGCAGAGCCATGGATACGTTCTTCAGTGTTGGTGCTGGTACCATTGTCGATATCCATATGACCATCTTGCAAGTTACTAGTCATCTCACTTTTGATTGACGAAACAGGTTCGTTAGAAACTGCCAAAATAACGTTTGCTTCTCCCTTTTCCATAACTTCTTTATATAATCTCCAAAGACCTGCCATCTTTGTTTGCTTGACTTGATTGACCTTTCCATGATCATCCATTATTGACCGTTTAACCAATTCCAAAACCTTTTCAGTATCATCTTTGCCTGCAAGCCTTAATTCAATGCCGGCGTTTGTGATTCTGTTCAAATCGGTTTGACGTGGGCTCCACGTTTTGAGATTATCAATTTCAAGTGTATGAACAGTGTCGGTAGCACTCACACCAGCAGCACGTGGAATGTTCCAACCAACATGACGGAACCATTCAACTAAATCAATAGGATTATAGTTGCCGGAATATAAACCAACAGGCCCTTGAAACAAGTTATGAGAAGATGCGTTATTTGCCATGGATGTAGAAATTGAAGATTTGGGTTTATGGCCCAGCATTGGTGATATGTGATCATTATTGCTGGAAACATGAACATCTTCAAAACGTGAAGAAAGTGGAATACCTTCAAAATAAGATGGAACTCGAGCACCAAGACGAACAGTCGATACTTTACGTTCGGAAATCAAATATCTCATTGCTCGTTCATGAAGTGATTGGCCAATAGAACGAGAACGACGGAAAGGATCAACAAACAACATCAAAATACAACCAACTAGATTTTTACCAGTTGGAGAATTTACATCTGGTTCTTCATGGACCCATGTAGCACAAAAACCATATAATTGGTGTGTTGACGAGTTTCGTACAATAAAATGTGTTTGATCCTCTAAATCTGAATCTCCACCATTTTTTTGAAAAGGCGCTTGTGACAGCTTCAATGTACGAATGTAGTCGCCTTCAAATACACCTAATCTATCAGGAAAACAGCTTTCCCAAAGTATTTTTAAGCGCTTAAAATCGTTGACGTCTCCAGAAAACCTTTCAACCAGCCAACGCCTCTTGGGATTGACTTGATGCTGTGGTGCTCCACAACCAGGCCACCTAACGGACTGGTATGAACCAGAACCAGGGAACCGTCCTTTAGCTTGTAACTTGCCAAACAAAACGCGAGCTGCTGTTTCTAGTGACAGTGGTGTGAACTCGTATAAACAAATATATGTGCCAACACCACGATCTAGAGCCAAATCGTATGGAGACGACGCTGCAATTGCAATCATGGGTTTGCGTTGCTGGGTACACATAATACTAATGGTTTTGCAAAATTGGACCTGGTACGGGTTTCTACTGGCGTCAGTGGTAACCACAATCACTGTTTTAGCCTTTTCTATCAAGTTTTCGTGAAGTGGGGACATGCCCTTGTCTGTGTAAGATGTATGGGTAATCTTGCCTACATGACAGCGAGAAAGGTATTTACCAAAATCATGGAAAACATCCTCGCCTGCTAGTAAGTTTTGGTGTTGATGAGCGTTGCCATCTAACGAATGTTTTCGAGAAACAGTTCCTATGACCAAAGGAGTCAACAACAAAATATCAGCGTCAGACTCAATAGTATGAGTCAAGGGTATATAATTACTGTGATCTCTAAGAATGGTTAATGATTTTTCATATGCATCCTTTGCCAAATCTTGGTTAGCGATATGAAGCTTTTTCAAAGACTCTAATGATGGAGGATTCAAGGTTTCTTCCCAAGAAAGATGTTTGCGTTTCATTGTAAGAATTCTTTCAGCAGATTGCCGGACATCTTCAGCAGTAATAATTCCATCTCTGACAGCACCCAAAATACCAGAGAGTGCCTCAAGTTGTAGTCTGTAACTAGAACAAGCAATGATAACATCACAACCTGCCAAAACAGCAAGAGCAGCACCTTGTCGAACACCTACATCTTCGTATAAAGACTTCATATCTAAGCATTCACTGACAATAACGCCATTATACTTCATATCCTCACGAAGAATTCCTTTAACAACCTTTTCGGAAAGACATGCATGCAAAACTGATCTAGTAATCTTGGGAAGCGCACAAGAACCAACCATAATCGCATCAACATTCTTTTTAATAATTTGATGGTAGGGTATAAGTGCAGCAGTTTCTAACTGCTGAATGGTATCGTACACAATTGGTAAAGCAAGAGTTTCGTCAACACTAGCGTTACCATAACCAGGAAAGTGCTTAGCACACGAAGCAATGTTTGCTTCAGAGTATCCTTCAAGATAAGCAGAAGCATATTGAGTGACTTCTTTAGGATCGTCACCCATTGTACGAACACCAAGCAACTTATTTGTTGAGTTTGATAGTACATCAACAACAGGACCCAAAATCCAATTGATTCCTAAAGCTTTGAGTTCTAAGCCAGTCGCTTTTGCAACTTGACGAGCCATATCCTGTGATTGGGTAGCTACCATAGCCATTGCACCAGGAAATTGAGTGATGTAGTCTTCATCATTGAGATTGTTGAGCATACCGTTTTCTTGATCAATTGCAATGTTTAAAGGAAATTCATGACCAGCGTCTTTAGCGCATCGCTGAAGTTCCAAAATAAGCTCGCGTGTTGATGGCGCATCTAAAATAATATTTGTTAATAACGAGGATCCAAAAAATCAATAAAAAAAGCTTATTAAACCAAAATATTTGGTGACTTAATATAAAAAGAACTGTAAAATTGAAAAATACCTTTCATATGCCTCGATGGTAGAATAATATTTCCAACTCCATATTTTGTAATCAACTCTTTAATTTGGTCAATTGGAGTTTCTTCATCATCACCACAACCAATACCAACCATAAGCATTTGGCCAGCATTTTTGATAAGTTCTTCAGAATTAGGAGGTGCAAAAGAATGCGGGTCTTCGTACTCAAACTTGGTAGGCTCGTGATAGTGCATATGACCTTGAGAGTGGTTATATGTAGGTTGGAAATCACGCATCATGCTGCTTTTTAGAGAAGAATCGTTGAAATTGGGCAAAGCTGCTGCAATAGACTGGTTTGGCTTTACCAGCAGATTGGACATTTCTGTAACAGTCAAGGTGTCAGAAAGAGTTGAAGACATGTCAATATCCATGCCAGTTTGTAGATCATCAGCGGTGTCTAGTTTTAATCGTTTGGAAGCAATGGTATTTTGATAATTGGTACTGTTATTTATTGGAGCTTTTTGAGACTGTTGGTGTTGTTGTACTTGAGCCATGAATTGAGAGTATATATTATCCTGAGTGTTTTGAGCCATGATTTGAGAATTAGACAAGGTATTTTGCTGATTAAGAATAGATTGAGACGAAATTTGGTTGTTTTGAGTATCAATGAGCTGATTTTGTTGGATCTGTGGTTGCATTTGCATCGTTACAGGCTGTTGATTTGCCTGAAAACCCATACGTTGTGGTTGCATAAACATTAAGGGAGGTCCTTGGTTTTGTTGGAACTGGACTTGTTGTGGCCTAGTAAACGAAAAGGTTTGGCCAGTTTGTGGATTATAGTAATACTCAGCTGAAGGATCGAATTGAAATGATAACTGCTGCTGTTGGTTGTAATACTGCTGAGACATATCAATTGATTCCATGACAGGTATAGACACATTACTAGGATCAATAGAGTTGATATCGGCCATATATTGGGGTATTGAGTTTGAAATAAAGTGTTGTTGCATATTACCGCCAGACCCAGGCTGGGACGAGACGTTAAAATGCGAATGATGACCTTCCATTTAGAAAAAAAGCACTGTGATGACGATTAAAACCTATACGGACCATGAAAAAAGCGGTGGGTTTTGATCAAACTTGTGTGTAATTACAAGGATTTTGAAAAATGTCAAACGGTGGTGGTAGAAACGGATAATTGGATCACGTGCGGTGTAACGTTACACTTTTGACATTACATTTAGTGTAATAGCGATGTAACATGATGTGATAATGATTACAAATTATTAATAACTATACATTGGTAATCGTGACTAAGACATTACCAACCTTTTTTTTTTTTTTTTTTTGTCAAAAATCTAATCACTTTTCTTGACGTTTTTTCCACCACCACCACTTTTCTTTTTTCTTACCAGTCATCCAAAAAATCAGTTTAGAGTCGCCACTGGATGCCATCAAGAAAATGTCATCGTTGCCTCAAAAACCTCCTGACGATGGCTTGATTCATGATAATCAACAGTATCAAGCTCTTTTTGGCCACCAACAACATCAACAAGCCTTTATCGGTCCTTCTGCAATTGCGTTTCCAATCCTTCAAACAAATCTTCAAGTACCTACAATTCAGTCATCAACTCAACTTCAAACTCCAATGCAGGTTTTATCACCGCCGTTGCAACAAAACCAACAACAGTCTCAATCACAATCAACGCCAATGTCGTCGTCGTCGTCTTCAAAATCTAAAGATTCACCTTCAACTTCAAATGTCACTAATTCTATAGACGTAGAAGCAAATATTTCAAAAGCTCTTTACGATATCGAATACAATAATATGACGATTCGCGGCGCTGGTCGACTCTACTCCGTTCCTGAATCAACTTTACGTAAACGTCGAAAGTTTCGTGCAAATATGGCTAATCAGTCTGGTGCTGATGATTCATTATCAACTCCTAATCCCGGCTCCAGTTCTGGCTCTATGGGTGGTTCGGCACGATCTTCAAAAACAACTGAATACGAAGAAGCTTTATTGGCTCGGTTTTTTTTCGCACACGAACTTTTGGATATCCGAACTCCTGCCCGTCTTCACGCAGATTGGATCAACGCGTTTCTACGCGCTAAAAAGGTTGAAAAACGAAGTGTAGATGCTGCATGGGTTCAATCTTTTTCAAAACGTTGTGACATCAAACGACCAAAACGAAAAACTTCTGGTTCTTCTACCACTCCTATCGATATTCCTCTTACTCCAGCTTCTTTGTCTTCATCATCCGCTTTTGCTTTCGGTCTGTCTGGTACTGCTGCTCATATTTTTCACCGTTTTTCCGACCCTTATTCTCCCCAAACTTTTGAAACATGGTTTAGTACTGTTGAGCATTATATCAATAGTTTGAATATCGATCCCAAAAATATTTACGCAATGGATGAATTGTCAATTAAAGAACCATATAATTCCGGTCCCAATCTTCACCGCGCTCCTGTCAAACCAATTGAAGGTAATGGAGCTATAATCACTCTTATTGATACTGTTTCTATGGACGGTAAAGCATTGGCTCCGTATTATACTTATCAAAAATCACTTGTGCCGCAGGACGGCCTTGATTTAAATGTTGTGATTTGTCAACAGGGTTCTTCATTAACTTCTGCTAGTACAAGTCATTTACACAACCAAAAAATTAAAACATTCCCAACTACTTCTGGTTGGACCACCGACAAATCCATCGAAGACTGGTTTGCTAATCATTTTTTGCCTCTCACTAACCCTGAATCCATTGGGAATGATGACGATTCGGACATGGTTTCCGCTTCTGACGACAATTTGCAAAATGATACTCGTTCTAGAGCCAATTCTAAATCCATCACCAACGGGACATCTAGCGACAACAAATCATTCAGTTCAATGCGTGCTTTAATTATCGATTCTCACGTCAGTCATTTTTCCCAGCGTTTTCTTGAATTGGCGTATCAAAACAATGTTCTTTTGTTTTTTTTACCTGCAGAAACGTCGCGTGTGCTTCAGCCTCTCTCTAACCATGCAATTTACGGCTTGTTATTGAAAACTTTAACTAGCCAGGTTAAGGCGATGCTCAACAAAGGCATTTTTACTAGCCCCATCAAAACGTCATTTGTGTCACAAAAGCTTAAAAATACATCTTACTTTGATCGCGTAGATACCTTAAATACTTTTCCTGCACCTACCGATAACGTTGACAAAGAAATGGATATTAAACCTAATTTAAACTCCGATTTAAATAATACACCTCTTATTAACAACAGCCTTCAGTCTATACCTATTATAAAACCAGAACCCAATGATAATATTGACAACGAAGATGCTCCTGAATTGTACCAAAATGCTCTTAAAATAACTGCTCTTATTCAAACACTAACTGTTGCTCGTGAAACCGCTTACACCCCATCTGCTATTACTGCTGCTTGGAAAATGGTGGGTCTATCACCAATTGATCGAACCATTGTCCAACGTTACATGCTTGACCACACAAAAGTTTTTGGCCGAAAACACACCATTCCAAACGCTGCTGCTGGCTCGTCAAATTTTCCTAGCAGCATTTTTGGGTTTGGTCCCAATCCGGCAGAAATCCAAGCTATTTTAGGTGGAGAAAAGTCACGAAGTCGTAGCAGTTCAGGTTCAACTTCAAATGTTTCCAGTAACCACTTTTTGCCCCACCCAAGTCTTGCTAATCTTAACTATTCTTCTATTGTTCAAAATGACTGTAATGGTTCCAATGTTTCTGGTATTTCTTTAGGAAATAATAGTAATAATGGTAGTGTCAAATGTGAAGGCTTGCCTCCTGCTGAAACTGTATTTTTTGCTGACATTGGTTTGGTTCTTACCAAGGCTTGTGAATATGAAGCATCCAATAATCGTCTTTATTTAGATATCCCATATATCGACTTTTTCAATGACCCTGATTCATCCGATCCCAACAAATCCAATTCGGACGAATGCACCCGCAGTTTGTCGTTCCCATCTCATCCTACACCACATCAATTCAAATCAACTTTATCTCAATTGGGTCCAAATCTGATTGAAGCGTTGTCTACGTTAAATGAAGGTGTGTCAGATGTTGTTTCTTATGATAGCAGATATCGAAATATGGTGTATACTTTGATTGGAAAATCCAAGCTTCCGTTTGAAGACTCGCATATGATTGCTAAAGATCTTGCAGATAAGGAAAAGGCTGCTGAAAAACTTGTTGTGAATGTAAAAAATGTTCAAGAGATGATTGAAAAAGCATCTAAATGGCTAAGAAATGTCGTTGGAGACTCTGACGCTATGTTTGAATCACTTGAAACTATAAAAAAGGAGACACCAGATTCTGAAGTAAAAGGGTTCAATAGTATTAAGGAAGAAAATGAGAATACCGATGTTGAAATGGATGATAAAGATAATGATATCAATATGGAAACTGACCAAGAACAGGCTAAAGAAAGCGATACCAAGACTGAAGGAAAAAAAATTACAAGAAAGCGTTCAATCAAAAAGTCGAAATCAGACAAAAAAGTACCTGAAGGTTTGAGTATGTCGACCTTTGGTGGAGTTTCCAAAAACTCGGGTTCTGATTACGCCAGCTCTAATTCCAGTTCTACTGTCAATTTGTCTACAGCATCGTCATCAAACTCGGTTTCTGCTACCGATCTGACTTCAAAACGACGTCGGTCTCGTCCACCTCTTGTTCTTCCTAATTTTCCTCCCCCACCTGGTTCTTTTGCAAATACAGCTACTGGCCCAAGCTCTTCAGTTTCTAATTCGTTGTTGTTTTCGTCAGCTGGTACACCCACTGGGTCTGCAACTTCAGGAAACCCTGGTCTTTCGTCAAATGGTTCGTCATATCTTACAGCTTCAACTCTTCAATCGCCTTCTAACTCGACTCAGCCACAAAACAGTTTGTTGATGTCTGCGGTTCAATCTCCAATTACACCTTTTTGTCAAGATCAAGTTCGATCTCAAATGGAACCACCTTCTTCTGTTCCTACTTCTCAAATGATGAATGCGGTAACTCCAGGGATTCAACAAAGCTTTAGTAATCCAGCTGTTGCAAACACGAATAGTTTTCCTGGATTTTCAAACGTTGCAAATATTGGTAATATTCCAAATAGAATGACTGGTTTGGCATCTTCTGGAATTTCTTCTGTATCTTCTGTTTCGTCTGTTTCATCTCCCAACTCTCAACCTTTGACAGGATTTACTCAAAATTCTTCTTCATTGTCTGCAGATCAGAAACAAACCACAGCTCAACAAGTTCGTCAGAATGTTTCTCAAGTTTCTTCTCATGGATTTTCATCTGATATGCATACAACAGTTCCTACAGGATTTCCTCAACAATTACAGCAGTCATTGGCTCAAGGTATGACACCATCAATTGCTCAGATCACAACTCAAGCAATGAATCAACAAGTTGATGGAAGCACTGGTCAGGTTGTGAACAATAACGTTTCTCAAGTTTTGCACGACTTGTCTATTATGGCAATGCAATCTCACCAACAAGATATATTATTACAACAGCTTCAGCAGCAGCAACAACAACAGCAACAACAGCAACAACAGCAACAACAACAGCAACAACAGCAACAACAGCAACAACAACAGCAACAACAACAGCAACAACAGCAACAACAACAGCAACAACAGCAACAACAGCAACAACAGCAACAACAGCAGGCTGTCGTGACATCACCACATTCACAAACTAGTACGCCTTTGACTGAAAATCCTGTTGGTCAAAAATCTTTGCACGATCAAAATATTCAAGATCAAAACAATGGTCAAATGGCACAACCGCTACAACCTGTTCAGTCTAATCAATCTTTGCATCCATCTATTTCTACACAGTCTTCTCAACCGATGCAACCGGTTTCTTCTGTTGGGTCCATGTTAGATATGGATGTTGATGTTGATATGTTTGATCAAAATCATTTACAACAAGCTCACTCATTGAATTTTCAACAGGTTACTTCTCCTGGTTCAAATGCTATTATTGATTCTACTGCCACCATGACTTTACAATCTAATAATATAAACCAAAACGTTCCTGTGATTGTTACAAGTATGTCTTCATCGATACCTGTGACACCAAGTATTTTGACTTCTTCCAACACATCTGCTCTCAACTCTGTTGCGTCTTCAGGAGGTAATTCTGTTTTATCACCTACGAGTAATACCCCTTCCGTGCCTACGTTGGAGATCCAAATACCAAAGGTTTCGCAAGTGTTGCAACAGCAGCAGCTCAATGCTCAAGCTCAACAACAATCGGTTAAACAGCAATCCAACCAAACAGATCAACCATCTCAGTATGTTTTATTTTATGATCCTGGTAGTTTGTTTAATGGAATGCAACTTCAGCAACAGCCAATTCAAGTTCAGATGCAAAGCACTTCTGCTCAACAACAACAACAACAGCTTCATAATGCCAGTAATGGTGCTGCAGCAGGTATGGATTCTAATTCTATGCCTTGTTCAACGCAAAATGTTTCTACAAATGGAATGGCAGCAACTAGTAGTTCGAATATGAATGGTGGTCAAGGAAGTAATAACTCTGTTTTGAACAATTCCAATATATCTGATTCTCAAGGAATGTTTAATAATTATCCATTAACATTTCAAAACATTATCCCAACTGTTTCTCAAAATCAACATGGTTCGCAGCAGCAGCAAATGCAATTACAAAATCAGCATTCAATTGTTGAACAACAAGCATCTGCACATGATTTACAGGGTCTTCAACTTGGTCATAATTTTACTGCTTTTAATCAATTGACATCAGAACAAATGGAACAAGCTCAACAAATGCAACAATCACAGCAGTCACAACAGATTCAGCAAGTGCAACAACAACATTCACTGTTGGACCCCAATTATCAACCCTTGCAATCTCAACTTGAACAAATGCATACACAGCTTCCACCAGAAATGCAAATTCCTACTGAACTTCAGCAGCAAATGAGTGAACTTCAGTTTCAATCGACACAACACCAGCAGTCGCAATCGCAATCGCAACAACAACATCAAACACCCGAATGGTTATCATCGTTGAATGCAGCAGCCACTGCTTCATCGGTTTCTGGAAATGATGGCCAAAGTTGTAACCATGTCAATAGTAGAGCTATTGGCAATAATAACAATAACAATAATCCCAACAATACTCACGAATCTGGAAATTCTAACAATGGTATTGATGGAACTGATGACAACAATAATATGAATAACACTATGCAACATTAACAATATTTTTCTCTTCTTTCGCTTGTTTTATTTAAATTCCTTTTTATGATTTATTTTTTTTCACTATCATATCCTTTCGTTTTTTCTGTTTATTTACGACAATATTTTATTTTTTTTTTTCGTTGTGTATTATTAGAATTGTTTATATACTTTTTGCTTTGGTTTTTTTTTATTGACGATTTTTCTTGGTGGCTTTTATAAAACACATTTTGTATATTTTTACTTTCGTTTTTTTTATATGTTTATTAGTTTCTTTTATTTTATTAAATTGATGATACATGAATTTTCTTTAACGTTGACAAAAAAAAAAAAAAAAAAAAAATAGAAATCAATTAGGAACAGTAGATCTAATAAAGTGAGAAGGACATTTACGACCAGTATCATTATTTTCAAAATAAGCTTGATGATAATCTTCTGCGTCCCAAAAAATCTTGATTGGTTCAATTGACGTGACAACAGTTTTGTTGGCCGGACCATACCATTCCCGTTGATATTTGTCTTTGACCAATGCTGCGATCTGGGCTTGGGCATCTGTATGATAAAAAACTGCGCTGCGGTATTGAGGACCAAAGTTTCGAGGCCCTTGTTGGTCAAGAGTTGTTGGATCGTGGATTCTGAAAAAAAAGTCGACGAGGTCTGTATAAGAAACCAAGGCTGGGTCGTAAGAAACCTGAAGAACTTCTGCATGGTTGGTTGTATTGGTGCAGACTTGTTTATAAGTAGGAAGAATGGAATCTGTATAACCCCCACTGTAACCGACTCTAGTGTCAATAAGACCGCCTTTAGAAACGGTCACCTCATTTCCAAACGATTTCAACAGCGTGTTTTTGTTTCCTTGAAGAGAAGAAGAAGAAAGTGGTGATAATGATCCATAGTTTGTTTTAAAAAGATGTTCGACTCCCCAGAAACAGCCAGCTGCAAAAGTAGCTATTTCAGAGCCCGGAGGCACGTTTAGCGAATGGGAAACGGAGCCTGGCAAGTATCCAAGCGCTGCTTTGACGGTTTCTGGATCAGTGACTGTTCCGTTTTCGTCGATCTGGATGCACAATTCGGAATTGGGAACTGCAACAGAGTCCCGTTTTTCTTCAAGAACGATGGCAGAAAGTGGAGAAGAAGTTGTGGTTGAACGATCAATAGATGATTTGATAACTGGTGGTGGTAAGGCGTCGGTAGTCAAAGAATTGGTATTTGAAAAGGTTGAAGAAGGTTCAGTAACTACTTTTTCGATAACTTGAGGTTGACTGTATATGAACCCGACAACAAAAGCAATTAAAAGAGGAATAAAGGCAACAACTCTGTATTTCATTGGAGTTTGTTGGTATTGAGTTTGTTTGGTATTTTGACCAGAACTGGTTTTGTCAATTGGTTTAGAGCTCATTTTTAATTTATTAGTTTTGTCAATTTTGTCAATTTTGTCAATATATGATTGTAAATGTAAATGTAAACAATTGTAAATAAACCAACAAAAACTTGTGTTCTAGTTGAAGAAAACAGAATCGTTCCAATTCCACGACGAAACCCGCTTCTTTTATAGATCCACAAGCCTCCAGAATCAGGTGCTTTTTCTGTTTGTGACGGTTGCCATTTTAGGGGATGCGAAAAAAGGTTCGAGGTGGGCAGTCATGACGTATGACGTAAGCGGAATATTTCCAAACTTAGCGTATTTGTGGCTTATCTACACGTGACTATCACGTTTACTGAAGCCTATTTATAACACTTGTTTAGGTATCGTATATTGTTTTATAATTTACACACAAGACCTATTTCTTCAAGCCTTTTTATCTTGGAGCATCAAGCCATCATTGATTAAACTCATCCCCGACTTTCAAAATGACCTGTAAAATACCCGCGTTACCAGCATACTGCTTCTTGACTCTGCTCGATCTACTCGACGACACAACGTATCCCAAGGTCCCGCTCGAAACGCTTCTCAAGCACGACAAAGTTGCTACATCGCTTGTAGACCCCAAAGCCAAGTACCCGCTTTTCGTGACGTGGGAGAAGTTTGATCGCCAGTACGACGACTACATTTTGCGTGGATGTATCGGCATCTTTTCTAAAACCTATGCGTTGCCAAAGTGTTTGGAAGAATACTCTGAAGAAGCTGCGTTGAACGATCCTAGATTTGATTCCATCGACCGGTCTGAATTGTGCCAATTACAGTGCAGGTAAGTCAATTCCTTTCATCTTTACTTCTCTACCATTATTGACTATAAAACGTATAATATCTAGCACCACTCTTCTCGATAACTTTGAATACGTCGATCCGCTAGACTGGAAAATAGGAACCCACGGCGTCAGTCTCCATTTCACCTACCACTCCCGGTCCTACAGCTCCACTTTCTTGCCAGACGTCATCAAAGAACAGAACTGGACCAAAGAAGAAACTCTGACGGCCCTGATCAAAAAGTCGGGCGCCCGCGGGGTCTCGGATTATCGGAAACTCGACGCTGTCAAAGTCAGAAGATACACTGGCGAAAATTGTACCTTGACTTGGTCTCAGTTTGAAAAATACATGGACGGGATCAAGTATTAAACTCGGTCAGATTGGTTCAGTTTATATATAAAAATATAAATATTCGTCATGTTTTAATGCGCAAAAAGTTGCGTTAGCCCGGAGTCGAACCGGGGGCTCGAC
>JAJLVH010000225.1:0-12918 GCA_030570155.1 Magnusiomyces magnusii
ATCCAACTGATTTTTGCTTTATTAGCTGTTACTTATTATCATCTAAACCAACCAATCACAGAACAAATAAATAAACATAGAGAATGCAGCTGCATAATCAGTAGAATTTGATCTTGATTACATGTAGAAAAAAAAAGCCATCACGTCTGGCTGAAAACTAAGCTAGTTTACGAAAGTCAGCAGTACGAAATAATAATAATAATGACGGCCAAAAACGAAAAATATTGCAGCAGCTGTTCAATTAATGTGCAATTAAAGCAGCTATCCATATTTGTCATAATATAATGACCAGACTTAATACAAAACTGACAGACCTTTGGCTAATTTTATGTAGTTTCATACAACAGAAAAAAACAATGCAGATTGTTTGATTTTATAAACAACATGCTCATTGGGTTATAATGCTTTTTGTACTTGTGTGTGTGTGTGTTTTTTTTCACTATTCCATAATAGTCTGTCTATTTTACATTTATTGAAATAACCTCGTCAACTAGAATGCGGCTGAATACTGTTTCATGTGATAAATGCGTGATATTTTGCTAGTTTAGAATTTCCAAACAACACGATTGTAAACAGAATTCCATCTTGAAATAAATATATTCAAACTGGATTTTGGTACTACAAACATTTACTCATTAATGCTAACTTGATAACCAAACAAAATCGAGTTGGTCTGAAAACAATTATAAGGAATGAATAATTTTGTGTATCAGCCTGACCATTTAATTGGATACAATAATGATGGCAAGGATCACTTGAAACAAGCATTCGATTTTCATTTCATTTCTTTAAATCTTTGGAATAAATCTATAAAAATCTACTTTTTTATCAATTTAGTAAATCGGATTCATCAACTATGTCGATCGTTAATACAAATACATATCATCAATGCCAATTAAACTATCATTTTAACAAAACGTCTGGCATTCTAAAGTTCAACAACAATAAAAAGCTTAATCTTTAATTCTGTTTTCCGATTTCAATACAGTAAAATTGATCATAAAAGGTTTTTTCTATATTGTATAATACACACAAATTTTCAAAACCTTTTTGGTTATTATTTCTTTATGACAAACAATCTAAATAATATTAAAAATAATAAAATATTAGATGAATAATAAATCACTAATAATTAAATAAATGGAAGAAGCCAGTATTTACTAGAATGTTTTATAATATTTTTGCAAAGGTCATTGATATATGTTGTTAATATTATCATCTTCTTTACACAGTATGAATTGTTTCTCTGAATGCATGTCTCACAATTTATGCTTTCTGTAATGAACTCTAGTTTTCATGTTACTATTTTTTATTCAATTTGATTGATTTAATTATGTTCAGTTTTGAAGAAGTTTATTAAATTTAATTTTTATAACTCGTCTTTCATAACTGCTTTTGAATAAATATGCACAATCAATTATGTTAGTGAAATAGTAAGTGATAACAATTATTTGTTTGTTGAACATTGAATAGTAAAATATCTATCTAAAAATGATCTTTGACTAAGCAACCAATTTTGATTTATTTCTTTACTTGAATGTCTTACATTAATGTTTGCTGAATCTCACAAATGAAAACATTTTTAAAAAAGTTTTTTTTAACGTACAAGATAACAATAAAGGTTTTTTTTCTATGAGTATACAATTCCGATAGTCCATTTTGATAATCAATATTTGTATGAAATCATTCTAACCAGAACTACATTTAATTGAATCAAACATAATTAACCAATTGAACTACTATTTGGTACCTGTAAGTTCAGAAACCCATAGCTCATGATTCAACCATCAATTATCATGACCGGTTTCAAATACTATTTCATTAATTGTAGAATATACAAACAACACAATAAACAGAGTGTGTTTATTCAGAATCCCAATGATCTAACCAATATGTTTTAATTTTGAGAAATATCTTCACCAATAATAAGCTTTTTGCGTTTACTTTCAAACATGTTAAACATTTTTTTGCAAATTCACCTAATTTTAAATTATCAAATTATTTTTTTGATAATTTAGTCAGTTCTACTTTTGCTATTTGTCCCTTATTAACCATAGTAATACATCCGCATTTTCGCCGCCATCGCAGTTCCCTTTTTTATAACCTGCCAGTGAAGGTTTTCAGCAATTCTAAATATTATTTCTACGTTTTATACCTACTGGGAAAATCTGCAGTCAACCCCCCTTTTTGCGAAAAAAAGCCAAACGGAGATCGAAATAATAATAATTGACTATATTTTGTTCAACGCTGTATTACGAGAGTGTGGAATAGCATAAAAAACATAAAAACCAGGAACTAAAAATATTCAGATGTAGGATGTCAGATCTGTTTAATAATTCATGCTACCTCTTCACCCTTTCTTCTTTTTATTTATTTCTGGGACATTTTCTTTTTTTCACTCTTTTTGCAAGCTTTTCTTTTTACATTTTCAAGAATATTAAAGCCAGCAATCGACTAGACCATAGCCAACACAGTCCGTATTCCTCATCGTCTGAATGCCAAATGAAGTTCAAACTACGAAATAAGTACTCTTTTTCAAAAGATCCGTTTCAGGAAGAGACTAAACAGAAAAACGCAGCTAGATCAGTTTTGATTCCTATTCCTCCACTTCCTGAACCCAAAAATGGACAGTCTGTAGGGTTTGGTCACCGCTATCCTCAAGCAGCTTCTAATCTAAAAACAAACAGGCACAACTACAATCCACATGATCATGAAAAAGATATTCAGTCCAAACAGTCGCCTCAGTCATCTAGCCTGTCAAGGTCCAATTCAACATCTGTGGGTGGGCTTTCGCGTAAAGCTTCTGGCCTTTTAACTAGGTCCAAATCCACATCTCTAATGCTTTCGAAAACCAAACAACGGCCGCCCAAAGAGTATTTGGCTCAATCAAACCAACACCAAAACAAATCGCCAACGCAAACATCGTCTAACAATCTTTCTCAACCCTATTTGAAAAATGAACAACAACATAATCAACTGGTGGATAAATCGCTGATGGGAAACAATGCCGCAGATTCTACGCAAAAGCAGTCGCGAAACGAGGCCGATGTACCTGGTGACGCACAGGCCCTTGCATATGGTCGACGTCAAAACCATGTTGCAACTTCAACGCCAACGGTTGCTGGCTCGTCGGGGTCTTCGACTACTCAGCACAACGCGCTTTCAATGGCAACTGAGCCTTCATCATCATCATCGTCTTCATCAATGGTTTCGTCCAACACAAGCGCTCAAAGCGGATTATCGACGTCTGCCACCTCTGTACCTATCTCCGTAACTACTCGGTCGAGTACTAATGTTTCTAAACCCGTGAGCACCCCTTATTTAAAATATTATCAAGGCAACGTCAACTCGACTAAACTTTATCAGACTGCTGCTGTCAAAGGCCCAAGTAATGCCAGCTACACCGGAGCTCAACCTACAACAATCTCTGCTCCCTTTTCATTAAATACGTCTGTCACAAATAACGCAAACAATAATACCGATACCAAATCAAATCCAAATATTGAAATGTCAAAAAAGGTTTTTTCCACCGCTGCAAAAGAACAAAAGCCTGATTCTCATGAGCGTCATGAGCATCATGCCGATCATGGTTCTAGTAACAAACCTTATATCCTGTCCACAAACGAGCCTCATGCTGTTTCTACTCAAACACTGGGAAATTCAACCACTCACTCTTCCAGCAATCATAAGAAAAATGAAAGCGTTGGTGTGCCATTGAGACGACCAAAACCTATGAAGTCTTATTCGACGCCAACCCTTTTGATGGCATCATCCGAACTTAAAAAAACAACATTGTCTGACAACAATCCTTCTAATTTATCTTCTTATTTGTATGATTCAGAGAAAAGTACACCAACAGCGACGACTACAATAAAACCAACAAATTCTAGTAGTGACACCTTGAAAATTATTAATAACAACAACAATCTGGCGTACGTTTCAAAGACAAGACCCAAACAAAATTCGTTATTGAAGCCCTCTTACTTTTCGGTTTCAAATGACGTCAATTTGGAATTAGACATTAATGATTTAAATACACAAAAAACCAGTGGTGGTGGGCCGGCGGCTACTGCTAAATCTAAGTTGGAACAGTCTTATATCAAGCCAGGCAGCGACAGCAACAATATTGGAAACTTCTACAGCTCCTATGATTTATCTACTCGATTTGTTCAGGCTAGTAATAACAATAACAGCAACCGTTTCTTGGTGCCCCCATCTGTTGCTAATACCTTTAGATGTGCGCGCGAGATCAATAGCGTCAGTAGTTTAGAAGGAAGCAGTAGTTATGGAGATGAAGATAACAATAAGGCAATAAGCCCGGTGGTTGTGAAAAATCTAAAAGATTATCATGATGATGATGATGATGATGATGATAAAGACGATGTTCAATCAATCGGGTCCCACAATGATAGCATACCACGTACATTATCATCTGGAACTACTAGTCCGGAAGTCCAAACTGTCAAAATCGACAAATTGGGTGAATGTGAAAATTTTTCAAAAGTTTCAAAACCATATTCCAAGCCATTTATCAACACCACTACAGCGGTACCGAATGCAAGTTACCCAAATACCAAAGGTTTTGACGCTAATACCAAGGAAGTTGCAAATGTGTTTGACAAAAACGTCGACACACCAAAAAAGCTTGGTAGGTCTGCCAGCATGTCGTCGATCCATGTTTCGAAACCCTCCAACGGTTATTATCTCAACGATTCGGGAATGAATGATAAAGCTGCAGAGTACTGTCGCAATAGCGCAGTGAAGGTGTTTTCTGTTCAAACCGCGACTGTCAGCAACGCGCCTTTGCCAGGATATAATCAATCGCATGAATCGATGGCTGCCGAAACCGCGTCCATAATCACTTGTTCTACCCAAGCAGCATCTCCTTGTATACTATCAGATCCGTTTTTCAAAAAAATCGCCAACTGGCAGCCTGAGTCACCAAAGCAGCAACAATACCCCACCGTTGACTACAGCCTCAACGGCACAACTGAATCTAGTTTCAAAAAGCCATACATCCAATCCTCCGACGACTTGACTACACAACCACATCCCCAGCCGCCACGCTTGATGGCACGCTCAGTCACAGACCCAGGACTCCTGCTGTTTCAGAATAAACCCAAAAACGAGCACACCCTAGCCCTGATGCAATCTGTGTCACCACTTGAAACTCTTGCGGTACAAACACTAAACCAGCAACATGCAATGACCAAATCCAAGCCCAAGGCAAATTATGATTTTACAACAACTACCAAAAATTCAAAAAATGCTCCTAAAGAGTCCAAGAAAAGCGCATTGAAGAAGAGAAAGTTGCCAAATGAATATCACTCTTTGTCACATGGAAATAACGATGACAAGTTTCCAACACTTGTTGCTAATGGATTGTATGCTTTTGAAGTGACTGGGGATGGCAATTGCTTATTTCGTGCATTGAGCGATCAATACTATGGCGACGGAGGATCTGCACATTGTAAAGTTCGAGTTATGACCATGAATTACATGGAACACCATCCTAATGAGTTTGAAATGTTTATGTCGGATGAAAGTTTTGCGCAGCACTTGACTCGAATGCGTAAAGATGGAACATATGGAGATCAGGCAGAGGTTGTGGCTTTTGCGCGGGCAACAAATGTCAATGTTTCTATTCACCAGCGGGATACAGAGCCATTATTGATTCGGCCTGATGGAAGCAGTAATGGAAAGCATAGCGAGGTTGGACCCAAACAAACCTTGCACATTGCTTATCATCACTGGGAACATTACAGTTCTGTTCGGAATATAGATGGTCCTTATAGTGGGCCTCCTCAAATCCGAATTCAATTAGAGTGTGGTGGGAGTAAAGATGAATATAAGAGAACTCAATCACATTCACCTGGTGAAAAAGAAAGAAAATCGCAAAAGAAACGGGTTGTTAGATCAAAGGCTGGAAAAAAAGAAAGTGAGAGTAATGTAAATTCAGTCACATCTGGATCACCCAAAACCCGAGCTTCTTCTAATTCAACATCATTATCATCACCATCATCGGGATCTAAGCACACATCTGGTAGACGGCTGAGCATTTCAAGTAGTGACTTGGATAAGCCATTACCGCCGTTACCTCCAGAGGCAAATAAACGACTCAGCATAGGATCCAATGCAAGTTCAGGCTCTAAACAAGTCAAGGTTGCAGATGTTGTTACCATTATCACGCCGCCATCTAAGCCAATTGAGCATAATTTATCATTATCTCATACTTCTCAAGCATCAGCTAGTGGGAAAATTTCAAAACCTCAGCAATATCAACACACAACAGAAACGACGGAATTGAATCCAAAAACGAATACCAAGACTTTGGGAGTTGAGGAAAGTGATAACAAAAACAAAAACATCAAAAACTTGAGTTTATTAAAAGTCCCACCTCGATCGTCATCACTTGCAAATGCCTATTTATCTAATACCAAAAAAACGAATAATCATAATTCTTCTCTACAACAAAAAACACAATCTAATTATACAATCGAACTGTTGAATTCAAAAAAAAATAACCAATTTCTTATAAACCCTACAA
The DNA here is from genome assembly GCA_030570155.1 of Magnusiomyces magnusii. Taxonomy (NCBI): domain Eukaryota; kingdom Fungi; phylum Ascomycota; class Dipodascomycetes; order Dipodascales; family Dipodascaceae; genus Magnusiomyces; species Magnusiomyces magnusii. Next base: position 6,548 of record JAJLVH010000225.1, read on the forward strand.
ATATCGCAATTGAGACCATAATTGATTCATCATCCAAGCAATTGAAAAGATCAAATGGATACGAAAAACCAAAAACGGAAAGATATATAAGTCAAGATCCAAGAATCAATCGAAAAAATGATGATAATAATAGTAATGGAACAGAAAATGGAAGGAATAATACTATCAAGGCACTAGCTGTGTGATAATTTTTACAAATGATGATAATTTTTTTATTTATTTATATTTAATGTTTATTTTTAATAGGATTAATTGGAGCACTTAAACTTGACGATTAAATGAATTTTAAATGAATTTTTTATATACATATACATGTTTATTTAAATGTTTGATGAAATAAAAGCTTGAAGCTTTTGAGGATTAGCACCTACTACTTCACCGATCTTTTCTCCGTTTTTGAAAAAGAAAAACGTTGGCATTGCAGAAATGCCATACTCTTGGGCGATATCAGACGACTCGTCGACATCAACCTTGATGAATTGGGCTTGTGTGAATTGGCCGGAAAGACGCTCGAGAACGGGCGAAATGGCTTTACAAGGACCGCACCATGTGGCATAAAAGTCGACGACTGTTAAGCCTTCAAAAGCAATGGCGGTCTTGAAATCGGAGAGTGAGGCAACGGGCTTGACGGTCATTTTGAATTGAGTTTTGTTTGTGTTTAAGAATAGGTTTGTTGACGATAACAAATGTAAAAAGACTTGAAGTTTTTTTTTTGAATATAAATAATGAATATCTAAGTGATAATCTGAATGTTTTTTTAAAAAAAATTCCAAAAGAAATTAGCGGATTTCAGAGATTATTTATATATATAAAGTATTTGATTTACCAACGCTTGAATAATAAAAAAAAGGTTTGATTCTATCCCACAGCAAAAATCTAAACAAAACATATTTTAAAGTTGCAAACAATCAAACTTTCGGGTGTATTCTATTGAATTGTTTTTATTATTAATACTTTTTTAGCAGTAAACTTCTAATTATAATTCTACAAGTTTTTTTTTTTTTTTTTTTTCAGTGATGGTTTGATATTAATAATTGTAAACAACATTATTAATGTCGATTATAAACTAAAAATTAACCACAGGACTTGTAAAAACAACAACTTTAATTCTTACAAATCATCTGCTATTATTCATCATTCACGCCAGAATGTGTTTTTATTTAGTAAAAAGACGTGAGAGTTATTATGTTTTCATTGTCATCAAATTAGATTAGAATTGGTCTAGACCAAACAAGTGTGTAATCTTGTGTCACCTATTTGTGTATTACACATCAAGTCATGTGGATACGAATTTTTTTTGTTAATCCAAATTTGGTCCAATTAACAACCATCTTCATTATTAATTGATTTCAATTGAATAAAAAAATGGATTCTTCATTATCTTCTAGAATACATGTGTGTATGTTTTTCGTAATATTCTGTTCAATAACAACAATACTAATAATAATATTTTTAGCAAACATTGATCCAAATGTAACAGAACCAGACTTGTACGAATTGTTCTTCACAGTTGGTCCCATTGCCAGCATAACTCTTCCATACGACACAAAATCGTTATCCAGTCATTATTCAAATACTGATACCAATAAAAAAAATAATAATAGTACCAATGACAAGACTGAAACTCCTAAAAACAAAGGACATGCTGATATCCAGTTTGAATTTGAAGAAGATGCATTGGCAGCGATAGATAATTTTGATGGATTTGAGTATTTTGATAAGCCATTAAGGGTTCGCAAAGCTATCAAAACAGGGAAATAATGAAAACTATTTGCGACTTGGATATATCAAAGTGAAACTAGTGATACCATTTTTGAAAGATTGGTTTTTGAAAAAGTTGGGTGTTTGCTATTTTGAAGTCAACAACAGTAAATACAAATTTAAAATTATAATCAATTAATTGATCTTTTTCATACACGAAAGTTATTTAATGAGTAAAATAAAAACAATAATAATAATAATAATAATGATAAAAATAAACGCATGACCCGCTTTTTAATGAGATTTAGATTCAGAAGACTCAATTTTACCAGTTCGAGAAAGTCTAAGATCACCAAACGCCAACTTTTTGTAAAGACTATATGTAGCAGCCGCAATTACAAATCCCGAAGCAACGAAAAGAGGATACACTTCGACTGGAATTTTGGATCCAGCGGTTTTTTTGGTGTTTTTCTAATAGTAAAAGAATAATAAATAACAGTGACAATTATGAAAGAGAAGGTCAATGAGTGTTGATTTAAAACCAATTGATTTTGTTTACTTACGGCAGCATTTAAAAGGATTCTAGAAGCTTGCATTTCGATCACTCAAGTGTCAAATAAAAATAAACAATGATAATAATAATAATAACTGGTTGATATGTAGATCAATGAATAAAATAGATATAAGAAAGATAAAATCTCTACAAATCCAGCTGATTTTTATGATTCATGATGATAAAAAAAAAGTTACGCCATATTTTTTTGTTTGCAAACGACCTGATATCCCCAACTTTTTTTCAAATATGGCAATTGTTATCAGACAACCAATCAAAAATCATCCGTCTTTCTTTATTGGAAATTTACAAAATGCCCAACAATACAAAAAAACCACACATTTATGTCAAAAACGATGAACAAGCCCAAATCACCAAAACCGCCAAAAAAAGACCAAGAACCGGCATGAAAATCGCCAAAGTGGATTTCAACCTAAACACAAGCTTTGCGATTCTATTTCTGACACGATGGCGGTTTTTCTTCGACACAAAGGCCAAGACGGTTGTGTTGAGAACGAATCTTGTGAATGTAGAACTGGGTTTTGCCAATTCTTCTAAGCGGTGGATACTTTGGCGACGCAGGTATTCGCTATGGTTTCGTAAATGGGAGTACTTTGTTGATGGTTTGAGTTTATTTTGGATGAACAATTTTGTTGATGATAAAATGTTGAAGCATGCGTTTAACAGTATTTCAATATTGTGTTTGACTAGATTGTCATCAGTTTTTGGATTTGTTGTTTCAATTGGACAATTTGATTGACTTGAATCATTTTGAAAATCCTGGTCTTCCAATTTCACATTTGCTTGTGACAGATTGTTATATTGCCTTTTTGCTTTTTCATACCAATTTGTATCACACTCATATCCTTTTTCTAAATCGCAATTGTACCAGTTTATATACCCATCGAAATACCCCATTTCCAACCTTTTTGAACTTTTTTCTATCGACAACTTCAACTCATTGTCAGCGTTTTCGGCGTTGAAAAAGCAATCATTGTTTTGATTGTATTTTTCGTTTGGATTGTCTAGTGATGTATTTTTAATCTCGTTTAAATGTAGATGGGCTGCGTTGGCTCTGCTCTCAAAGATTTTCCTAATCGTGAATACCATTTCAACAAGAAAGTGAAAGTCACGACGACACAGTTGAATATCAATTGCGGTTTGACGAATCAATAGTATAGGATTGTCAGTGTCTTTATGAAATTCGACTAGAGATATAGATGAAATCGATTTTGCAGATTCATAAGGAATCATCACTTGTTGGTTTACGTCATTGATGAACCGGAATATATCACTGTTTGTTAACTGAGGGTTCACTAAATAAATGTCAATACAACGTTTCATTAATATTATTTTCAAAAGACTTACCATTTTTATATCCGTTTAAAATAAACTGAACATGCTTTTCTGAAACACTTTGGTAATCAAGATACATTTGGTTCAACACTGTAAGATATTTATTTCTAGACTTGTCCAATCTTTTTCGAAATGAATGCTGAATTTGTTGGTTATAAACCACAATGTTTGTGAGATTAAAGTTATTGGTGTTTGCTTGACAACTTGAATCGATTTTTGCATAACCTTGGTTATTATCAAATAATGAGCTCAAAGACCGCAAAGGTTTTGATAACTCGGATACCCAGAAAAGACTACTTTTTTCTGAATCAAGTTTGTCTTGATCAAAAAACTGTTTATAATAATGAACATTTTCGAGTTGGTTTGACATGAGACGAATAAGCCATTCATCAGAAGCAACAATTTGCTGTTTGATAATAGAAACCCAAACTTTTGTATCATTACGAAGTTGACGCAGCACTGCAATATTTTGGGAATGTTTTTCATCAATATTGTGGGTTTCGAACTGAAAAACTGAAAACGAGTGGGTTTGGTAAAGAAGAGCTTGAAAAGTGTTTGATTTTTCAATGATGGACATCAAAGTATCGATGTTTTTATCAAGACTAGAGATTTGGAATTGGAATTCAGTAGACAAGTGGTTTGTTTTCGAAATGATTTCGTCAACAGGATCCATAATGGCTGATGGGCTACTTGGAGAAGATGAGTGAGAACTATCAGAATCGTTGACTGGATATTCGGTCAACATGATTGAATCTTTCAAGTATTGATCGTCATTTATATCAATAGATGGGGTTGAACTTTTCCAACTCGAGGAATTGAGCTTAGGTGTTTGTTCATTGAAGGCCATTGTAGATTGTGATTGGAAATCTTGAAAATCTTGAAAATCTTGAAATTTTAAAGAATATCAAAGACTGAAACAAGTAATTACACAGTTGTTTACATGAGCAATTGAGAAATATGATTGAACTACATTTTTAAGCATGAATATTTATTAAAATTGTTATTAAAATTGGGAATAGCCAAAACTCGTTTGTATGAAACCCAATCAATTATGTTGTTGAATGGTTTATGTAAATTAGTTAACCAATTTAGTCAAGGTTTAGGGTTAAATTTTTTTATCTTGTTATCGATAGTACCAAAATATGACGACGTTAAAAAAAAAACGGTTTGCTGTCATATCGATTGGAGATAAAAGAGTCGATAATACCTCGTGTAGTCAGTGACTGCATCGGTACTCAAAAATGAATCATCTGCCAAAAAAAAAAAAAAAAAAAAACGGTCTGCTGACGAGCTGAAAAGGGTTTTTGCCTGTTTTTGGAATTTTATTTTTTAATTTTTTTATTTTTTTGGATTTGGAAGCAACCGCAAAAACGGTTGAAATATTTTTTTTGCAGCGAAATGCGTGAAAGCCGGCAACAAACTACGAAGCGAAATTAAAAATTGGCTTTTTGGCATGTTCAAAATGTGTCACTTGCGTCTGAAAAAAAAAAAAAAAATCACGTACAGAAAAGTTTCATTGTTCAGACTTTTCCATTGACTCCGCATTTGAGAACCGCGAGGACGAAGATGCAGTTGGAAATTTTTGTATAAAAGGAACCAGAAAGTTCCTCAACTGTGTTTTATTTCAATCTGCCAACAACATCAATAACAAAACACCCAAAATGACCAATACCAATTCTCCCAAACACGTTCTCACAGGCCGAGGCGGTGCCGGCAACTATTCCCCAAGCGTCGGCCCAATGTCTCCTAAGCTACACCCCACTGATTCCATTTCCAACTACCACACACACAACGAACAAGTCCGCACTGGCCGTGGAGGTTCCGGAAACACTGTTTCTGCTAAAAACGTGCACACAATCACGCCCAACGAATACCTTTCTCAAGTCCAAGCTGCTCATTCCCTTGAACCTTCGAGAATGACACTTGGCCGCGGCGGTTCCGGCAACCATGAACACAAGCGTGATTCTTCGGTTTCGAGATCTCCAGCTTTAAAGCCTGTTGGCAGCAATTCTTCCAGAAGCTCTAAAACTTCAAACTCCCCTTCCCTTCTTGCTTCCTTGTCTCCAAGATTGGCGGCTTTATCGCCCAGGCTGAGACCTCTTTCTTCGCCTAGAATGAAGCCTCTCGATGCCAATGATAAAATCTAAACCCTTTGATTGTTTTTTCTCCCTAGATATTGAAGAGTTTATGTTTACGATTTCTAATGTTTTTATGTTTTTGTCTTTTGTAAAAAGTTGTTTTTAATGTATTTTCTTAACTAAACTGAATTGGTTTAATTTACCGGCACCAAGATGCGTTGATACACGTGATATCTTATGTAATTGCTAGGCCCACACCCACAAAAATAGTCGAGACTTTTGATTTCTTTCTCTCTTTTTTCAACTTCCGAGACTTTGTTTTTTTGTTCGAAAGCTCCGATAACACTCCTTCTTTTCGAAAACCGTTGACAAAAGACTTTTGTCCATCAAATATCAATCATGTCGGCCGAACTCCTACAAAAGCTCTCTGAGATTGTGAACGATCCAAAGTACCATGACTTGCTGGGCATTTTGAAAGGCACCAGAAACGGTAAATATTTTTTTCATAACCATTCTCGCTATTCGTTTACCAGTTTACTAATATGTTGAAACAATCTCTTGATCCATCTACCAGGCATTGTTTATGGCGCCAAGTTACGGTTCTGTCATGCGTTGGTCATGAGCTTTTTGTTTCGAAGTGGTCCGTAAGTCTAGCTCAGTTGAAAAAAAAAAAAAAAAAAAAA
>JAJLVH010000226.1:0-12801 GCA_030570155.1 Magnusiomyces magnusii
TTTTTTTTTTTTTTTTTTTTTTTTTTTGTAGTTATTGTTTAGTTAATAGTGATTTGTTAATAGTAATGACTTAATTAAAAATTAAAAAGACATGCTCTTTTTAATCTTTGAAATGGCAAGACCTGGGTTAAGACCCTTGGGACAAGTTCTAGAACAGTTCATAATGGTGTGGCATCTGTAAAGAGACATTGAATTGTTGAGCTGTTCACGACGCTTGTCACCGGCCTCATCACGAGAGTCAGCCATCCATCTAAAGGCTTGCATAAGAACAGCAGGACCAAGGTACTCAGCACTGTTCCACCAGTAGGAGGGACAAGAGGTAGAGCAGCAGGCACAGAGAATGCATTCATAGAGACCATCGAGTTTCTTACGGTCAGCAACGGATTGAAGGTTTTCCTTGCCGTCAGCAGGAACTTCAGCACGCTGAAGGTAAGGTTCAATGGACTTGTATTGTTGATAAAAGTGAGTCAAGTCGGGAACCAAGTCACGGACAACGTACATGTGGGGCAAAGGATAAATCTTCTTTGGCTTTGAAAGGTTGGTATCGATGCGGCAAAGACAAGCAAGAGTGTTGTTACCATCAATGTTCATAGCACAAGAACCGCAAATGCCTTCACGGCAAGAACGTCTGAAAGTAAGAGTGGCGTCTTCTTCATTCTTAATCTTGAGCAAAGCGTCCAAAACCATGGGACCGCACTCGTTCAAGTTGACTTCATAAGTCTTGAGCTCGGGCTTTTTGTCAGGCTCATCAGGGTTCCATCTATAGATTTGGAATTTCTTAACACGAGGAGCCTGGGTAGTCGAAGCAGTGGCCAAAGTACGAGCAAGACAAGTCTTTGGAACAGCAGCCATTGACGAGGCAACGAGCCTTGAAGTAGAAAGTCTTAAAGAAGGAAACATTTTTTTTTATATATAATTGACAAACAACAAAAATGGTGGAAAAAAGAAAAAAGTTGTTGTGAGAAAAAAAAAAAAAAATAGAAAATGAAGAAAGAAAATAAAAGGAGGTGGGTGGATTTGCAACTGATTTATGCGATTTGAGATTTTATTTTTGAAGCTCTACTGCGCTTTTTTTTTTTTTAAATTGTTTGGTGGCGCGTGAGTTCGACACATGCCAATACAAATTTTTTGGCTTGAACCGAGTGCTGGTGAATATTAACAAAGACTGATGAATACCCGACTTAATTACTTCTCATTGGTTGGGTCGAGACCCGGGTCCCGGAGTCGATCTCAGTTGTACAATAGGTAATCAGCCACACGCTGATTGGTTGCTTGTGTCTGCTGAAGCACGCGCATATGGATGTTGCCCCGGTGATGAAGCTTTGTGGTGCTGAGTAAATTGGAAATGGTATGCGGTGATTGGATGAATGCGGTCACGTGAATATAATGTGATGCAATTTTTGTATAAGTTGAATCGAGCGTTTTGATTGGTTGACCAAGTATAAACTTTTTTTGTTGTTAACTAAACTAAATTGGTTAAATAACGTGAGTTAAACTAAACTAAATCAATTAAACAAAAATGAATTAAACTAAACTAAATCAATCTTCCATATCACTGTCTTCATATTTAATCTCATCATTTGTAGCAACTGAGTCTAAACTATTACTGCCACCATTAGCATTCATGCGATAAGTTCCGTCCATCTTTGCAATTGAATCCGATTTGGTCTTAGCAAACGCAATCTTGACCTGTTTGTCAAACAGGTACTGGCCCTGCATGGCTCGAATAGCATTAGAAGCAGATACCACGCTGCCAAAGGCGATATGAGCCTGTCCTCGCATTTTCTTGGTCTTCATGGTCACGATGGCGATAATGTGGCCAAATGGTGAAAAGAGCATGTATAGAGTGTGGCGTAAGGTGTCAAGACTGATTTTGTCATTCAGATTGCAAAGGTATATGGTTTGGTTTGGTAATCCTAACGAAGAAGGTAGTGATTGTTGGATATTTGACTCATTGTCTTTGTTTTTGGGTATCGTAATTTTGGACTTTTTAGACACTTCAATCGCATCCTTTTCATTTGAAGTTTCTTGTTTATGTTCTAGATTATCATCATTTGTTTTGATGTTTTCACTTTTTGATAAGTTTACCTCATCTCCAACTTCTTCAGCATCTACTTTACTTTGACGCGTCCTTTTGATAGGTTTCTTGTCCAAAGACTCTGTAGCAGGTTGTTGACGTTTAGCTCCTCTTTTTGGTGGCATTGTAATTGTGATTTTTTTTTTTTTTTTTTTTTTTTTTTAATTGTGTGTATAAAATTTTTCACATACACCAAAAAACCCAATTTTTGGCTGTCCACCACCAAACAAACTCAACATCAAAAAAAAAAAAAAAACAGGTTTGAAATATCAATCTTGATAAAACAAAAAAATAAAAAAATAAAATGTCTGTTCCTACTACTACCACCAGCATAAAATCACTTCTTCAAACATTCCAGAAATGGACCCCTGATTCCTTGAAACGTTACGCATCATTTAAAGATTTTGGCGTTTCCCGCTACGAAACCTTGTTACAGGGTCCTCAAGCCACTTTGAACGCTCGCAACTTGGCTATTCGTGCAGAAGCTGCTCAAACCATTCAAAAAAACGCAAACAAGCTTGAGTTTTCTGCTGAGAAACTGACGAAACCTGCTTCTAATCCTATTTACTACGAACGTTTGTGTAGAGAGTTGGCTCCTGGTCAACCAAAGACTCCCATGCTTACTGCGATTCGCCATGTTGTTTTTGGCGGTTATTAAAATAAAAAAAATAAAAAAAAATATTCATATTCATCGTTATTTTTGTAAATATAAATCTAAATAAACCAGTTTTACTTCTTTGTGTATGTCACCTTGACTGGATTACCATCCAATTCCAAAGCCTGAGTGTCTTCTTTTGCAACAATGGCAAACTCGTCAGTTTCATATTCCACAAACGCCAACCTTCTTGGTGCCACCAATCGGACCTCGACAAATCCAGGGTATTTCGAGTAAATCTCTTCAATTTGCACAGATGTCACGCCAGTTGGCAAGTTTTGTAACAAAAGTAGTTTGTTTGGCGGCAAGTTGTCGTCAAGACCTTTATTGGTATTTCCTGTTTTGCGACGCTTGGATCCTGGTTCGTTACCGGCAAGACCATGTTTTTTGGTTCTTTTTCCGCCTTTGGATTTTCCAACTTCTTTTAGTCTTTCAAATTCAGGCTGTTTAGCATCTTTTTCACGTAATCTCTGTTCTTTATGTTGTTCAAAATCAATATTGTCGTCATTATTAGCCAGTTTCTCAACAGTCACATCACTCTTTGTTTTTGCAAAAGCAGCCTTGATAGGCTTGTCAAACAAGGTTTTGGGTTCTGACTGTAAAGACGAAACCGCAGCTTTTGCAGCGTCTACAGATTCGTAAATGACAAAGGCTTGGCCTCGCATCTTGATGTTTTTGTGAGCTATGACATCGAGAATAGGACCGTAGACTGAAAGTTCTTTTTTCAAGGCTTCTTTCAGTTTGGTCAAATTGATGTGTTCATTCAAGTTGTTGACGTAGATTGTTTCGTTTGGACTTGAAGTGTTGGAAGTCATTTTGATATTTTGGTCTTGAATCAAAGAAATAAAATGTGAATATTTATTGTGTCTAAAGTTTAGCTCTCACAACTACCTACAAAAAAAAAAAAAAAAAAATTTCTTTATTATCACCATCCATTAAAAGAATCAATTAAAACAAAAATGACATCTACAGATAAAGAAATCGATGCATTTCTTGCAAAAGAAGCATCTGAACTGAACCGCGACAAAGAAATCGAACGAATCTTGACTTCTTTTCCTTTAGACGCGTATTCCGTGATGGATCTACAACCAGGTGTATCACCATCCGATATCAAAACAGTATTTCGCAAGAAATCGCTACTCATTCATCCCGACAAAACCAGCAATCCACAAGCTCCAGACGCATTTGATCTACTAAAAAAGGCCGAAAAACAGCTGCAAGACGAGAAAACACGAGCCATGCTGGATTCGGCATTCACAGACGCTCGTCGCATTCTGATTCGCGAACGACGCTGGACAATCCACGACGAACGACTCAAAAGCGACGCCTTTTTGCTCGACTGGCGAGAAAAAACAAAGCAGGTTTTGATTGACATCGAACTTCGCAAACGGCGCTTGAAAGCCGCGCAGCTCGAACAAGAAGGCCGCGAAAAACAGAGACTTGAAGCAGAGCACGAAGAACGCAGACTCAAGCGAGAACGTGACCAGGCTTGGGAGGATGCACGTGACACCCGCGTGTCTCATTGGCGGGAGTTTAAGAAAGCACGTGATGCGGCGTCTGCGGCTGCGGCTGCGTCGCACTCGAAAAGCAGCAGGGCCGCCGATAACGCTCAAAACGCGACAGCCAAGTTTGGCACAAATGCGTCAGCAAAAACGGATAATAAACGGAGAGAGCCGCAGCAAACCGGGTCGGTCACAAAGAAGCGAAAGTTGAAAAAGAGTGCAATGGAGGTTTTGGGTTGAGTTTTTATTAAAAGTTGAGTAACACAGTTTGATAATTGGATTTCAAAGTTAAGAAAATCAAGAATCACATGACGTATTACATTACTTGTCACAAATATAATGTTACAACACTTGTCATTAAGATGTATGTCCGCGCATGCAACAAAAAGCACCAGTTTTTTCAATTTTTTTTTTTCAAAAACTTTTTGAATTCTTAAAATTTCAGACTTTGAAATCAACGAAATTAAGTCAAAAAAACTGAATCAGTGAAAAAAAAAAAAAACGTTGACAGAAAACTGACAAACGCTGAAAAGTTAAAGATACCTGTGATTGGACTGTTTTTTTTTAAATACTTACGTTGGATTCTCCGAGTTTCGGATTTAGATTTTGGACAAATTAAAAAAAAACATTTGAAGAAAAGAGCTTGGATATAAATATTATAAAAAATTTTAATATCAAAATACACTTTAATTCCTTATCTCAATATTTTATTTTTATTTTCATATTTTATATCCATTTATATACCAACAATGACAACTTCTGGCGATATCTTTACTTCGCCATCTGTGCTCACTACCCTCGCCATCACCGGAGTTTCCGGGTTCTTGTTGGGCATGTGGTCAACTTCTGCGCTTTCTAGAACCTCAGGCGCTCAAGTTTTCAAGTTGACAGAAAGTCGACGTAGCAGCAGCAGCAACAGCAGTAACAAAAAGTCAAAGAAAGGGCTTAAAAAAAACGAAAACAAAAATGATGACCAGAGTTTATTGAAACACGATGAATCCAGTACCAAAAAGGATCACAATGACAAAAAAGAATCGTTAGAAACTTATGCAGCAGTAGCAGCTGCATCGATACAACAAAATGATGAAAAAGGAAAAGAAGAACCTAGAACTTCGACACATTCAACTGACAAAAAAGAGTCAAAAAAAGAAACTGAAGATGATTCAGATTATACCGATGTCACATATTCAGATGAAGAAGACGAAGATGACGACGAAGATGACGATGACGATCCTTCATTAGACGCAGCTACTGGAGCTTTTGAATTCACTGAAGAAGATTGTAAAATGGTATTAGTCATTCGTACCGATTTGAACATGACCAAAGGCAAAATCGTTGCACAATGCGCGCACGCCGCCGTTGCCTGTTACAAATCCATTGCGCGATCCAATCCCCTCATTTTGTCGCGCTGGGAACGTCGTGGCCAAGCTAAAATCACACTCAAGTGCCAGTCTGAAGAAGAACTGAGAACTTTACAGGCCATCGCCATGTCGCTGAATATCACGGCGCGGTCTATTCAAGATGCTGGAAGAACTCAGGTTGCGCCTGGGACTACGACGGTGCTTGGACTTGGTCCTGCTCCTATTTCGGCAATTAACCAAGTCACGGGCCACTTGAAGCTTTATTAATTTGAAAAAAATAAATAATAATTAGTAGATTAATAAATGAAGTTGAAACTTTTAAAAACTATTTACAGATTTATATTGTTAATTATCATTATTATTTTTCTTTTTAAATTCCTAATACCAAATGTCCTCTTGTAGGATCAAGATCAACTACTCTATTGCTGATAATTCGATCACCTGCTTTGAGCACAGTATATCCATCACCTTCACTTCTTTCACTTCCTTCTCCTAAATCTGCTGATAACGAACTTAGTGTGGGTTCATCGCCAAACGGACCTCCGTACACATTTTCCAACACTTTTTGGTATTGTTGAAGAACATTGTTTGTATCATCATCGACAACATTGCCACTTTCGCTTAAGCTTCTTTGTCCAGTCTTGTCAAAAAATGTTGATAACTTATTTCCAAACAGTTCTTTTCTTTTATTTGCCGGCGGCGGTAGCATGATATCAACCTCGAGACCAAGTTCTATACAATAAGCTCTTGCAAAGTCTGGGTATGCTGTTTGTGGAGATACCACCACACATCTGAAAATATGAGGCATCACAGTACTTCCAAAAAAGTTGTTATTGTTATTAATTTCTTGATAATTGGTTGATGATGTAGAATATCCAGTTTCTTGTCGGGTTTCAGAAATCATGCCGTCATGAAAAATAGAATACAACGGCGAACCTTTAATCTCCTGCTCAAGTTGACGCAAGACCCAGTAACGTTGCGAAATGAGTTCGAGTTGAGATAACGCGTTTGCGCGCGGATATAGTTTGGTATCATGAACAAGTTGCAATTCTGTTGCAGAAAGTAAACGCCATGGTGGAGATATTTGAGTAAAAGAAGAAGAAGAAGACGATGACGAAGACGATGACGAAGAAACCAAAAAAGATGTGAATTGCCATTGATTCATGACATGACGCATATCATCAAACGGTCTTGCGATTCCTACAAATCCTGCCATCATGCCTAGCCCAAAATGTACATAATTTGATAACGTCGTCGTTTCTTTTGGACCCAGGTACTGTGAAGTTGCAGCAAGGTATCGACCAGTGTGCGTCAAAAGACTCGATTCATCATAAAGTTCTGTAGAATTTTGAAAAGAGCCACATGATGAGTTGTTGTTTTTTGATTTTGATTGTTTACCTAAATCAAACTCTTGAATTCGGTCTTGCTTTTCGTACAATAATGGCAACTCATGGCTTGTTCCAAACAAAGCTGCTATTTCGGCAACCAACAAACTTGCTTCAGAAACTAAAAAGTCTGCATCATTTAAATGGAACCGTGACTTATGAAGGTTTAATGCAATATTGGAATTTTTGTTTGTTGGTGATATCACTTTTGTTTTCGTTTTTGATCCAACAGTTACTAACTTTCCATATTCATCTGTATCCGTTTCATAAACAGCGTTATAATCTTTCATCCGTTTCCAATAATTGCGTTCGAGAATGGTACGAATCAATAACAAATCCTTATGTGTTTGAACCGGCAAATAATCTATACTGTCAAATTGGTGATCACTTTCTGGTTCACTAATTGTAGAATTGCTTTTTTCGTCATCTCTTTTTTTTTGAAATAACCCACTTGATCCTTCATTATGTATCCATCCTAATGGAGTTTCCGAAATCGGCATTCCCTCGTTATCTCCACTAACAACAATATTGTTTGGATCAACGTCTGCCAACTTTTCACTGTTTTCAAATCCAAAAATGTCATCATCATCATCATCATCAAAATTGTCAATGTCAATTTTTTCATCTGATTTCTTTTCTGCAACATTCCATTTCATAATTTCCGATACTCGGTCTAATGCCAAAAACTGCATATCCTTTTTCAAGATCCGTGTCAAAGAAACGTTGACGTCGTTTGGTCCCAGCTGTGAAATATCATTTGGATCAATTGCTGCTGAAAATGTAAGGCATCGAGCAAATGGCCGTTCTCTGATTGTTTCGGGTGTATGTCCATTCAATCCTTGGTCCAAATCATACATCAACGTTTTCAACTTTGCATCAACCGATTCGGTAAAACAAACTCGATCCACAACGTCATTTGGAAAAAGTCGACGAATACCTTCAGGCAACCACACCGTTCTTGCTCTCCGTAAGCCAACCGTCATGATTGGAGACGTGGGACTGTACCATGCTGCAATGTTGGGAACATGGATATGTAAAATGACTTTTCCAGTGGTTGTCAAATTATCTTCAACCGAAAATGCAAGCTGAGAAGATGCCAACTCCAATTCCACACTTTTCTGTAAACCTTTTTGACCAAATCCGTCATTAATAACATCATGGTCATTACAATTTTTTTCAAACTTTATAGTTTTTGTCACCTTTTCTCCCAAATACATTGAATAAACACTTTTCGTTTTGGTATTCCATTTTTTATGGGTATCAACAAATTGGATTTGATCATTTTCTAAAACAGACTTTGATTCTGCGTCTGACGCCTTTTCAGAATACTCGTCTACTATTTTTCCGCCATCGTAATCCAAAATTAGTCCAGAATCAAGGTACGCGTTGTTTGTGGCGACAAGGTTTGCGTCAATGAGCATTTGGTGAACGGATGAAGGTGATGTTTCAGGAACATTGAAAACTTTAGTTGACGAATTGGACTTGATTGGCAAATATTTTGGTAAATTGTTGTCACCATACACCGTTTCTAAAATAACTTTAACAAGTTCTTCATATTCTTGATGTGGGTATACAATATATCTTTTCAAAACTCCAAGTATTTTAGAAAACTTTTCAAAAGTGATGGTATCTATATCGCTATCTTCCACAGGACTATCATTAACACCAGATCGACGTGTTGATACATTGCTGTAACGTAATTGAAATAAAGGTTGCGTTTGTTGGATTTTTTCAACAATCACGCGCCGAATATACCGACCAAAAAACGTCCAATCGTTAACATTTAGTTCGTATCGCACAAACGTACTATCTTCAGCAGCAACGGTTGGCGTTGGAACCCATTTACCAGTTTTGCGTTTGCTAGAAGTTTTCAAGTTCTTGGAAGATGCATGAGTTCCTGTGTACTGGTCTGTACTAACTGTTGGCGGAAATGCATACCAGTTTTGCGGCGAGTTTGTCAAATAGAAATGGGTCGCCACTTTGGATGTGATGTACATGAGTTTAGACGAGATGCTGAGCTGGTCGTTGACATTGCTTGTCAGTTTTCGAAGCACGTTCAAAGCTTCTGTAGTTAGGTAGTCTAATGAAAAAGTGCGAACACTGTCTGAAGCAGCATGTGCATAGACAACTGAAAAGGCATCACGCATTCCGCCTCGTTCATATCTTTCCAACGATGCTCTAATTAAAAGTCGTAGCAACGATAGCAATGTTTGCCGGTATTTGGGATCGGGTACTGTGTTTTTGATATTACTATTGAGTGGGGAATTGATGTAACTATCTTCATCAGAAGAAACTGGGATATCCAAATCGGATTTACTAAAATGGGAATCGTAACTATCAATATTTGAAGAAAGTGGGATATTATAATTAGACGCATCTAGTTTTGAATTTAAAGGTTCTTCAACGTGTTGTGATTCCAAATGCAAAACTTCTTGCGCAAATATTTCGAGCATCATTTTACCATTAAACACACCAGGAATATGTAGTTTGACATTAGTTGCTGGGATTTTATGAAGCTGGCCATCTAATCCAAACACCAGGATATGCGAACTCGCAAGGAATTGAGTTATAATGACACCGAATGCAACAAAAGAACCAGATTTAGACGAGCATTCGACCAAATCGCCAGCTGAGACTTGTGCATATTGCGGAAAAGGTGAAGAAAAAGAAAAATATATTGAAAGGTTTGGTGATGATGATGATGATGACGAAATTAATAGGTTTTGTGCAAGTTTTTGATCGAAATATTCTTGAATTTTTGCGTCTTTTCGAGCATGCAGCCGGTAATAACTGGTTGAGAAAATGGCTTTAGACGATCCGGCATATAGTTGTTGATGTTCATGTTCGTTTTTTTCCCATATGGAAGATAAAGCAATATTGTGCAGTGAGCGAGTTTGTCGAATCACAGATTTTTGAAATTTTTCATGTCCAATGTTTTTTGACTTGACAGAGCTCCCCAGGCCCCATTGTGATTGATTTGAATGGTATGACCTTGTATGATATGATTGTGAATGAGTGGAATAAAAACTGGAGCATGGGGAACTAAGTAATCGGACACAAGTATTAGAACCTAAAGACCGATTCTTGAGCATCACCGGCTGCGTTTATATTTGTGACCGGGTATTAAGACTATGCACAAAAATGGAATTTATGGTTAATGGTAACAAATCAAGTTTGAAAATTTAGAATTTTGAAAAACATAAAAAATTGAATTTTTTTGATGGTTTAAAAAGTGAGACTGTTAATCTGGATGATCTGTTTTTTTTTTTTTTTGAATATACTTTGAAGTTCAGGTTTTGCCACTTTTTCAATTCAACCAAGATTAAAATTATAAAATCAAAAAAATGACGACTGTAAATATCCAGATCCAAGATTCAGCTATTGATACCATTAAAGAACTAGGTTCTTTTTGGGTCAGCGTTTATGTATTGCAATCCCAAAAAGACGAAACGGTTGTGCCTTTTCATTATACCATTGATGTCAAAATTGATTCAAACGATTCTTCAAATCCTTCAATTGATGATAGCATTGATATTACCAAGCCAGAACACAAGAACCAAATTGTTCTTGAAGCTCGTGACGTTTATGATATCCAGGACTTCAAAGCTTTTGTCAATGATAAAAAGTCCGACACCACTTTTTTTAAATCCAATTTGTTACCTCCAATCACACTCAAGTTTGTTCGTGGACAATATGAATCAAATCAAAAAAAGGCGTTTGTCCAAAGTCCCATGATCCAATTAGACTTGTCTGAGTTGTTTAATTATTTAAATTCATCGACAAACGCAAATACAGTTTACAATGTTGCATTTCCACTTTCTAGCAACATCCCCATGTGTTCAGCCGGAACTTTGGTTGCTGACGAATTAGATGAAAGTGTCACCATTTTTGATGCCATCAAGCCTACCGGCCTTGTTGACGAAACCTTTGATTACAGTATTGCCAAACTGATGAGATCCAAGACCAGTGAAAACACTGCGCTTGCTGTATCTCCCAGCTGGTCATTGTACGCGAGTGGCGACGAACGAGGTCAAATGATGGTTGGCGAAATAACGCCAGTTGAGTTTCCCAAAGCAAATATACCCAAAACTTCTGGATTGGCACCGTATGAACGCGAATACATCAAGTCGAGACAAAGCGTGATGAGACAGCCACGTAGAGTTCTTAAACCGCAGCATTGGTTGGACGTCACTAAACTTTTATTTTTCCCAAGCGGAGTCGCGTTGCTTTCGGCAAGCCGCGATTTACAAATCAAGGTATGGAATCTAGAAGACGGAAGCAACCCACGCACGTTCCGTGGACACACGAAAGCGGTCAAAGATTTGGCATTGGTGCTGGATTATTCGCAACAAGGTGTTGATGGCAAAGGAACAGGAAGGAATTTTGTGTCGGCAGGCGAAGATTCTACAGTGAAATTGTGGGAAACTGGGGCAGGTAAATTGGTACACGATTTTGAAATTAGGGATGAAAATAGAAATGAAGTCGATGTTGAGTTTATTGAAATTGTCCCAATTTCATATTTTTCAAAAAAAGAAAATAATGAAAATAATGAAAAGGAATTGGACTACGAGACTCAAGGAAATGCAGTATTTGTTGTGCATAGAAACAGAAATGATCATGAAAACGATCATGGAGTCTACTTTTCAGTATACAATCTTTATACCCGTGAAGCAATTTACAAAAACGTTGGACCATTGACACAAGATGATGTGACTAGCATGTGTATACTTCGAGGCGATGGAGCCAAAAAGACAAAGATTGTTATGGGCACAAGTACGGGAAAAGTAGCATGGTGGAGCATTTCAAAACTGGACAAAATGGGACAAGGATTAGAAAGTAATCAAGGTTTGTTTACTCAAATAACGACATCGTTGACATCGCCAATCACTACACTTGCTGTTAATAATAATTGTAATAACGAAAATGTGAAAACAAAGCTGGTTATTGGTGGCGCATCAGCCACAATGGTTATTGAGTTGGATGATGATAATGAAAAAGTAAATGTGTTGAATACCGTGTTTTTGACAGGATTTGATAACATTTTGGCAACAGGATCGGTTTTTTTTGGAGACGAGATTGTTGTTAGCGGAAAAGAAGGAGCACTTTTAATTTACAACTTGATTTAATAATTTAATATTTTAATAATTTTAATAATCTGCTTATTCACGTTTATTTCACATGACCATACATTAAGAATTTTTTTTCTTTTTTTTTAACTGGATCAAAAATAAAAGAAAGGAGATTAGACAAAAACCGTTTATATTTAGGTACTTTTTTTTAATATTTTTTTCTATTTTTTTTTTAATCAACAACAACAACCAATATTTTATTATCAAAAAAAAAACTCATCAATACAAATAGGATCAAGGCTAGTTTTTTTTTTATTAGAAAAGAAATAATAATAAATTAATATACATATATAAAAATGGCACAGAGAGCTCGTAAAATTGCTATTGTTGGATCAAGTGCAGTTGGTATGTTTTATATAACTTTTAAAATAAAATAAAACAAAAGCAATAAATACTAACCAATAAACGTTTTTTATTACAGGCAAATCATCAGTTACAGTCCAGTTTGTGGACCAACACTTTGTCGAATCTTATTATCCAACTATTGAAAACCAGTTTTCCAAACCCATTGAATTCAAGGGTGTCAAATATACCACTGAAATCATTGACACAGCAGGTCAAGATGAGTTTTCTATCATGAACCAGAAGCACTTGATTGGCATCCACGGGTACATGCTTGTTTACTCGATTGCTTCGCGAGTCTCTTTTGAAATGATTTCCATCATCCGGGACAAGATTCTGAATGCCACTGG
>JAJLVH010000227.1:915-12772 GCA_030570155.1 Magnusiomyces magnusii
TCTGGGCCCAAAGTTTTCAATTGTTCAATCACTTGATCCAAAAAAATGGAGCGGCCAAAATCACGGCGTTCCAACGATACATGAGTGACATGAATATGGAAATGGTAGTATGAAGGCTGGTAATGGATATAAATCTTCAATTGCGACTGATCCAAACCAAAATTTGTTTTCACAGTTTCAAGAATCGTATCTTTGATAGATTGCAACATGGGAATATGAGAAGAGTTGAGGTCACGAACTGAAGCTATCTCATCGCTAATCAAAATGGCAACCAAATACAAAGTTTCCATGTTTTTGCGATCCCACTTCAAGTCAGGAAGTAAAACAAAATTACCATCTCTGCCAGAAGCATCGTCATCAACGCGAACCAACACACGTTCAGCTTCAACACCTTCATGAAGAATTTGACGAACCCATTTGATTCTGTCGCCTCTCATTGTAGCAATATATGGAACCACATATTTCTGGTATAATTCTGGGGTTTCAACCACATAACGAGTAGAACTGATTTCGTACTTTTTAATATGTGTTTCGGTTGCAGGATAAATGACATTGATTTTGGCACCTGGATGGTCATCCAAATCTTGCACAAGTGTAGCAAGGTTCCAGTAATACACATCATTATGGTCAATCGCTTCAACTTTATCAATAGCTAATGAATTGAAGTCCGATAGCTTTGAAGCGTTGTAGTTGAAGGCACTTTTTTCGATAGTCACAATTGCATTTTCTCCTTCGATAGTTCCTAATAAAATGACTTTCTTTGCGTCGGTATCTGTAATCAAATCAGTTAGTTTTTCTAGCTATTACGACTGTTTAAATACACGAGTTCAATACTCACCATTTTGCAAAACGCGAGTAAATTGAAACTTTTGAACAATGTTCATTTTAATAGATTATGTGATATTAGTGTTGATGAAATAAAAAAAATAAAAAAAATCAAATGAAATTGTTTAAATCATGTGACTTAGGTGACTTAGTTAACTAACTGAATACATATTTAACCAATTCAATTCAGTTAACAACTTGACTAACAAACATTGAAATCATCCAATATCTAAGTCTCCATTTCCAAAAATAGCACAGACTTGATTTTAACAGTTTTTTATTTATTCGTTTTTATTCACCCCGTACATTCCTTTCTCCTATAATTTTTTTTTATCTAATTACAAGATACCAACCATAACCATTGATTTTATTCACCATTAATTTAACTATATCTAATCCTATTTAATTTTTGTTTTTTGTTTTTGATCATGTCTCCTCAGTCTCAGGCGATCCAGTCTAAAAAACCTGTTGACACACTCTTGAAAATGAACATTGACTCAGACGATACCAAACATGATAACGGATTCTTGGCCAAAGATATTTCTTTCCAATCAAGTCCTCGCAGTAACATTTCGAGTGCGTCTAGTGATTCCGATCACACTGTCGTTTCAGTATCAGGAAACATGTCTCTTTTGGAAAATGTGGCTAAAGATGATATCAATCAGGGTGACGAGAAAAGTTCGTTTTTAATTCAAAAAACTATCCCCGGAAACAATTTTATAGAAAATAATGCTACTCCAAACACCAAAATCAACAACAACAATTTTGGAGATTCTGATTCTATTGAAAAGTCTACTTGTTCAAAGGATTCCATGCATGTGCTTCAGGCGCAGCTATTAACTTCTCTTTCTTTTTCTTTAAAATACCAGATTGATCAGCTTGTTGTTCGAATTAACGATAACGTCAGTGATTTAAAACTTGATCTTGAAAAACTTGACAAAAGTATTACTAGCCAAGTTAAACTTGCTGATGGCAATTCAAAAAAATCTAATATTAACCAAAGCTTGCCTGTATCAAAGTTTCAAAAATTTTCAGCTTTGCCTTTTGATTCTTTAAAAACCAGCGATACCACTAATTTGGACAGAATTATAAATAGCTCAAGCCAACATCCTACATCTGTCAAAAATAACGGATCTGCCAGCAACGACAACGATGAAAAGGATTCTGAGTTAAACCGACAAAATCTTCAAGATATCGTCTCTGCTTTTGAACAAAAGATTTCATTGGCTGAAAATTCGATAAAAGATACTTTTGATGAAATTAAGTTAAAGGTTTCAGACAGTAACCGAATTATTGCATATAATGGTTCAACCAGTTTTTCAAAACCTTTTGCCGATCCCAATGCTATTGATGCCGATTTGTCTAATAGTTCTACAACCTTTAATAATGTTGATTTCGTCGAAGCCAATTCAACAGAGTCGGAAAAGCACAGCACAGCTGTTGAAAAGTCGAGTACAAGCTCGGCTACCCACAAAGAAAAAAGGGGTAGCAAAGTCATTACCGATTCGGAAGACAATCAATCCCCACCGCTTGAAAAAATCAAACAGTCGTCTTCGGTATCACCTCAAAAGGTTAAAAACAGGATTAATGATTCTAAAAAAATTAATTCAAAAAGTTCATCCTCATCTAATGATGTGGTTGTGGATTCTCATGGTCGCCATTCCCACACAGAAAAATCAAGCAAACAAGCTACATCGAATTCTTCATTACAAGCATCAGATGCTAAAAATCAAAGTAGCGACAAGCCATGGTGGTCTGAAGAACTTTCTTATCTTAAACAAGAAGCTACTTGGGCTCGAGGTTTGGTTAAGATGTTTGGAGATGAGGCTTCGATTCTTCGCGCAAAAAGTGTCATTAACAAGTACCATCGTACAATGAAAACACAAAGAAACCAATTTTGTAACGAGATGGAAAAGAAGGCTGCTGAAAAGGAAGAAACAGCTAATAATGATAAGACTAAGCAATTTGAAAGTAATGAAGCTTCAAAGAACCACAAATCTAAAGGTTTTATGAATGGTTTTTCAAAATCGGCAACAAGTAAGCAGGTTCAGACCCAAGACCAAAAACGAAATTATCAGAAATCACCACTACGCTTGCAAAATCCAAAATTTCAAAAAGATAAAGTTGTTCCTTTTGTCAAAAGTGAAAACAAGAGTGGTAATACAGGTATCACAATACCCAATAAAGACACAGGAATGGCTGCAATTAACATAGGACCAACAGAACCATTTGCAAGTGCTGGATTTAACCCGCTGACCTCGTTAAGCCACATACAACAGATCAATGCTCGAATTAGCCAGCTTACTGAAATTGGTCAACAGTTGAATGGATCGTATGGGGATCCGTACTTTCAACCCCAGTTTTCTTATGTGAGCCACGTTAACCAATATTACCCCGACAACACATTAATTAACACTACCAACAATACCTTGGGACAACATCAGCACTTCAAACCTAATAATTGTCATAACAATAACAATAACAATAATGGAAATGGAAATGCAAGGCTTAAACTTGTTCTTCCATCAGGAAACCAACTTTTCAGCAATCAACCAATGCACTTCAACAAAAAGAATGAAATGTTCAAGAAACAACAGGATGGATATCGAGCGAATAGGGGGTTTACATTTAATACCAACAATAATTACAACAACAATACTAACGGTTACAACAATGCTAATGGTTACAACAAACGAAATTACCAGCAACAACCTCGTTATACAAAGGTTTATTATAATAACGATGCCAAACCTAAGCCAGTTTCCAAATCCATCGAAACAGAGAATTGATGCTTGGAGTTTGTTTTTATTTCGTTTTATTTCTACGAGTGTTTGATTATTCTTATTTATTAATTGATTTGGGTTTTAAATGTAAATTTCAATGTAAAAAATGCACTTTTTTCGTCTGAATCCGAGAGGTTCTTCGGCGTTCTGAGAAATACTGCGATCGTTCTGGAATATTGCGTTCTCGTAGCATCACGTGGATTAACGCACGGCCGACAAATGATCTGTAAAGCATGCAAGAGGTAAATAGCCATCACAAAACGGTCCACAAACCCACCAAAACATACATAAGTCACTTTCAAAATTTTTTTTCTTCACCACCAACGATTCTTCCCGTTTTTTTTTGTTGATTAGTGAAACAATAGACGTAGAGTCACTTGGACTACACACCACAGTTACTTCACCATGTCTGCCGTTTCTTCGGATGCCAAAAACTCCTTAACGGAGCTTTTGACGAACCTCATGTCTCCCAATAACGACCTTCGATCCCATGCCGAAATAGTCCTCCAACAGCAGATTTCTGGTGGAGAAGAGTCTCTTTCTTTACTTCTTATTGGTCTTGCCGAAAAGTCTTTGCAAGACGATAATGAAAGTGTAAGTTTTAACAGAATCCGTTTTATGCCTTTTTTCTTCATTGACTGACTTTTTTTTTCTTTTTTTTTTTTTCAGCTTCGTGCTTTTGCTGCAATCATCTTTCGACGTGTTGCAAATAAGCGTCCAGAAAATAGTTCCGAGCTTTCGTTACGTTCAATTGATATCATTCCCATCACCGTCGTTCTCCAGCTCAAGCAGATCCTTCTTACTGGTTTAACCGAATCTCAACAATCTTCAGTTGTTCGCCAGAAAATCGCTGATGCCGTTGCCGAATTTGCAAAAACCGGTAAACAAACAGCTTCATGGCCAGAGCTTTTGCCTGCTCTTTTCCATGGCTGCAAAAGTTCCGACGAAAGTATCCGTGAATGCAGTTTCCGTATTTTTGCCGCAGTTCCCACCGTTTTAGAACCCTCAATGGCTGAACAAGTCTTTCCCGTTTTTAAAGATGCATTCGAAGATCCGTCAGCAAAGGTTAAAGTCTCTGCTGTCCGTGCTTTTGTTGCCTACTTTAGAACTCTTCCCAAAAAGCAATACATGATTCTTGGTCCATTATTGACCAATGTGTTGAATATGCTTTCTCTGTTTCAAGAACAGGGCAACGAATCAGAACTTGCCGCTACTTTTGAATCAATTATCGAACTTGCCGAATTGGCTCCAAAAATGTTTAAACCAACCCTTAAAACAATTCTCGAGTTTTGCTCGGTTATTGCCCAAAACAAGGATATCGAAATCAATGCTCGTCTTTCTGCTCTCGAATTGCTTATTTCCTTGGCTGACGAGGCTCCCAACATGTGCAAAAACGAATCCCAATATGGTTACAAGGTTGTTTATCTTTGTTTAATGCTTATGACTGAAGTTGGTGAAGATGACGATGATGCTAGCGAATGGAATAGCGAAGACGATGTTTCTCAATCCGATGGTAATGATGAAGTTTACTCTGCTGCTAAGCACAGTTTAGATCGTCTTGCTCTCAAACTTGGCGGTGAATCTATTCTTCCAGGTTTGTCCGAGTGGATGCCTCAAATGCTTTCGTCTTCTAGCTGGAGAGAACGTCACGCTGCTCTTATGGCTCTTTCTAACGTTGCCGAAGGTTGTGCTGATATTATGATTGCCCAAATTGATAAAATTTTAGATATGATTATTCCTCTTGTTAATGATCCCCATCCCCGTGTTCAATGGGCTACTCTCAACGCTCTGGGCCAAATGTCTACCGATTTTGCTGTCGATATGCAGCTTCATCATGCTGACCGCGTTGTTCCTGCTCTTATTTCAAAAATGGTTCCTGAATCTGTTCCCAGAGTCCAAGTGCATGCTGCTGCCGCTATGGTCAACTTTGCTGAAAACGCTACTAAAGACAATTTGGAGCCATACCTTGATAGCTTACTTACACACCTTCTTACCCTTCTTCAAAGCCCCAAGAGATATGTTATTGAACAAGTTATCATTACCATTGCCATTGTTGCAGACGCTGCTCAGAACAAGTTTATCAAGTACTACGATACATTGATGCCAATGCTTTTCCAATTTATGAAATCCAACACTGACAAGGAATACCAAACTCTCAAGGCCAAGTCTATTGAGTGTGCTACTCTTATCATTCTTGCCGTTGGCAAAGAAAAGGCCCAGCCACAGTTTCAAGAGATTGTTGAGATTTTTGCAAATATCCAAACTTGTGCTACCGATCCTGATGATCCATGTCTTCCATACCTCAGTCAGGCTTGGGGTAGATTATGTCAAGTCTTTGGAAAAGATTTCGTTCCATATCTCGGTGGAGTTATGCCTCCATTGTTGACCACAGCCAAAGCCAATGCTGATATTCATTTGATTGAAAATGAGGCAGATATTGAACAGCTTGAGTCTCAAGAAGGTTGGGAAATTCTTCCTATTCAAGGCAAATATATTGGTCTTCATACTGCTCTTCTTGACGAAAAGGCACAAGCCATTAACATTATTAGCATCTATGCTTCTATTCTTGGTGAAGACTTTTACCCATATGTTGACAAGATTGTGAGCGAGATCATCCTTCCTTCACTTCATTTTTTCTACAACGACTCTGTTCGATTTTCTACATTACAGGCAATTCCATCACTTATTTCTTCTGCTGAAAAGGCAGTTGTGAAACACAAGAATGTATCTGCTGATGAAGCCAAGCGGGATCCTGCTGTTTACAATTTATGGAGAGTGATGTTTGATAGACTATTAGATCTTTTGGCCATTGAGCCTCTTATCGAGGTGACTGTTGCTGCATACACTTGTGTTTATCAAAGTATTGATAAAATGTATCTAGACGTTTTGACAGAAGAGCATCTCAAGAGTCTTGGCAGCAAGATTTCGGCCACCATGAAGGAATACAATGAGCGTGCACTTTTGCGTCAAGAAGAAGATAATACCTATACTGAAGACATTGATGAAGATGACTCAGAAGAGGTTGATAATGAGCTGATTGCTGAGATCAACAAGGCTATTCATACCATTTTCAAATTTTCTAGATCTTCATTCCTTCCAGTTTTCGAGACTGAAATTGCACCTTTGATTTCCAGTTTCATTGGTGGCAATATTGATCAGCGATACTGGGCCATTAGTGTGATTGATGACTTGATTGAGTTTACAGGCGAAGATTCATGGAAATACAAGGATCTGTTTATTAACAATTTCAGTGACGCATTGGTCAACGGGTCATCCGCACTTAGACAAGCAGCAGCATATGGTATCGGCGTAGCTGCTCAGCATGGCGGTGACAACTATGCAGGCATGTGTTTACAAAACCTTGAACCACTTTTTGAAATTGCCAATGCGCCAGATGCTCGCAGTGAAGAAAACGTGCATGCGGCGGAAAATGCGAGTGCCGCGATTTCCAAGATATTGCGTAAATATGGCGGTACGCATATCAGTGATGCAAACCAGGTGAATCAAGCTTTGAGTCAATGGGTGCAAACTTTGCCAGTGTATAATGACGACGAGGCAGCGATGTATGTGCATTTGTTTTTAGCAGATTTGATGGACCAGAATCACGAAAGTGTGACGTCGAATGTTCACAAGGTGTTGGAGAGTGTTGCGCTTGCGTTGGAGCATGAAGCACTTGCAGGACGTGCGAAGCAGAGGGTTATGGAATCGACGAACAAGTTTGTTGGACAGATTCCACAGGACCAAGTTATGAGCGTGATTCAAACGTTTACTCCAGAAGCTCAAAAAGCGTTACAAGCCGCCTTTCAATAAAACAAAAAAATAATAATAATAAAATAATGATGAGATGAGTGGAAAGGTTGATACAGAAGATAGTAAAAAAAAAACGAAATAAAAAATGATAAAAATTAAAAGGTTTGATTTATTTATAAATATGAAAAAAAAAAGAATTTTTTTTAAAAAAAAATGATAGAATATGATATATTAGAAAAAATCAGTTTTGATCTATAACTTTAGAAACTTTATCCAACACCTTTTTCCAAATCAAATCCCCATCGACGACCAATTTTTCGACTTGGAGGTAACTGTTTTGCAACTCTGTATCCAAACGGTTAACCATTTGTTGACGAGCGTTGTTTACAGATTTGAGGTCGTCAAGCTGTTGCTGTTTAGATTTGGTTTGTAGCTCGGCCAGTTTTTGGTGTTCGAGCCAAGAACGTTGTTGGAGTTGGAGAGTGTACTCGACGGTGTATGTGTGGTACGCACTCAAAAAGGCGTCGAGGTCGTTGGTGATGAGCTGCGAGACGGCGTTTTTGCGGCGTTTGTCGGTGGTGTCTCGTAGTTTTTGGAGGTCTTGTTGGAAAAGGTGGAGAAAGGAAGTTCCCATATCAAACGGGGTGTCAGAAGTTGGGTGGTTGTGAGAGGTGTTGGGTTTGTTTGGATTTTGGAGGGCTGGAGAGGTTGAAGATGAAAGAGAAGAAAGAGAGTCAGAATCGAGATTTGAATCAGAAAAAAAAGAATTGGGATCGTTGTTGATATCATTTTCAATAAGATGACTAGGTTTGAGATTGTAAAGATTCCAATTGTTTACAAGAAGAGAAGATGTACCAGTGTTTGCCACACTTTTGCCAAACTCTTTATTCTGTTCATCCAAGTTGTCGTCAGTCAGTGTAGAAATGGTAGTGTTGTTGGAGCTAGACAATTCAGAAGAAGTCGTTGTTGAAGCAGGGTTCTTTCTAGGTCTTCCGCGAGGTCTTCCGCGAGGTTTATCGATTTTGGATACCGATTTGGATGGTTTCGTGGCTCTAGGCCGACCAACTTTTCCTTTTTTGGTTTCTTTTGATGAATTCAAATCACTTCTAATTGCCATTGTAAATTTGGTATTATTACTAGTATTACAAATGAACGATTGGTTTGAAAAATGAGGATTTATTTTTTTTCTTAAAGTTTGTACGGTTTGATACCCTCGTCCTAAAAAAAAATATTAATTAGTAACCAAAACCGATAGGCAATAAACAAACAAATGAATGAAAAAAAAAAAAAAAGAATCTGCAAAATCCGTTTATTTATATATGTTTTTTTAATATCCATTTATTTTGATTAATCCATAGACAGTTGCAGCGTTTTTCTTCAAGCAGTTGGTTTTTGATTAGTTTTTTGACAACCTAGTTACGTGCGGCTGCCAAACTATACATACACACCGATTTACATACAAACTCGTAATCACGTGTATATCACTTAGTACACACACGGCTTTTACTTGACTAAAAATAACGGATAAAATGACTTGAACTTAATTTTTAAATTTTGTAAAATTTTAACAGGTCAACAATGAAAATACATCGATATAAATGATTGGATGATTTCTTTTTTCATTCCAATCCAAAAATGTAGTACCAGTCAAGAGGAAAAAAAAAATAAAAAAATAAAAAAAATACATGTAAAAGTTTCACTAAAAAAAGAAAAAAACCGCAAAAGTAAACACAAGAGGTTAAATTTATAAAGATATCTACCAAAAATACAATTACAAAAAAAAAAAATTGATTAAAATTTATTTAATGAAGACAAAACAAAAACTCTTTACAAGGCCAATGCAATGGCCAAGAAAAGAGAAGCAAACATGGCAGAAGCAGTCTTGACACCAAAAACGTTGATGGCTTGAGGGCCGTAGGCAACAGCGTTGGCGCCAGAGTGGGAGGTGGTAGAAGAGGCAGAGCCGCTGGATGAGCCACTAGAAGAGCCACTAGAAGAACCAGTAGCAGTAGCGGAATGAGAAACAGAACCAAGACCAGACGAGCCGGCAGCAGAAAGGATGGATTTGCATTCAGAGTTGGCGGAGGCTGCGGTGGCAATAGAAGCAGAACCAGAGAAGGCGCATGCACTGCTGCTCTTGCCCTGGTCTTCGTAGTACAAGTTCAAAACAAATGAAAGCTTTTCTTTAGGAGAACAGAATGAGTAAGAACCGTAGGCACCAGAGGTACCGTTACCAGTGATACCACCGCAGTTAATGGCGTGACAAACGTAGCTGAAAAGATCAGCATAGTTATCTTCATCAACGCTGTCGGCAACAACGCAAGTAAGAGAAGAAGACATACAGCTGCAGACAGTGTCATCAGGAGTAGGAGGAAGCTGGGTGTTGGCCTTCCAGTTGTCAAGAGTGGAAGCAGGGCAATCACGTTGTTCAGTGTTGGTGGCGGTGTAAGAAGCAGAGTTGACACCGGTAGGAGTGGCAGAGTGGATTTTAGCAGAGTATGAGTTGAAATCAGCAAGAGTAGAAACAGAGTCACCGGAAACAGAGACAAGACCGTAATTGTTTTCTTCTTCAAAGTACATGTACACAATACCACCAGACCAGGTGCCAGTCATGTTGGAACCAAAGAGAGAAGGAACATCGTCAAATTGACGGGGTTGGACAACGTTGCAACCATATTCAGAAAAGAAAACAGGAACAGAGTAGTTGGAAAACTCTTCAGTTCTGTCGGCATAACCAGAAGATTCGTAAGTAGCCGAAGAACCGCACCATTCGTAAATGTTGATACCGTAAAAGTCAGCAATATCGCCAGAGTCGCCACAGTTGAAGTAGTCAGCAAGATAATCACGGGTGTCGGCGTCATCATTGGTAGCATAACCAACAGGAATGTCACGATAGTCTTTGCTTTTGATGTAGGACTTAATATCACGGATAGCGGCCTTGACGAAAGGAGAAGCGTCGGTGTTGGTATTGTTGTTGGTGACTTCGTTACCGGCGAAAAAGCCAAGAACGTTGGTGTAGTTGTGCATGGTGTCAATGACACTGGTATAACGTTGATAAAGATCAACAGTCCAAGAAGGAGAATCACGGTTGATGGACAAACCGGGTTCCGAAAGATCCGCCACAACGTAGATGCCGTTTTCAGCAAAGAGGTTCATACAGTCGTCATGGTTTTGAGAAGTGTTGACGGCATAAACACGAAGAACGTTTGTTTCAAGCTTTTGGAGGTAAGGAAGATCACGCTTGCAAGCGTCGCCGTCAGCCAAAGGATCAGAGAAAGTGGTTTCGGAAGTGGCGTTGGCTAATTCCTGTTGATATGCAATACCCTTGATGAAGAATTGGGTACCATTGTTGGAATAGAAGAACTTGTTGCCTTTAATGACGATTTCAGCACAGGCAGTGGTTGAAAAAAGAAGAGCAGCTGATAAAGCTGAGGATATTGAGAATTTCATTGGGAAAAAAAAAATAATAATACAGTCCTTAATTGAAAATAACGAGTGTAAAATAAGGTGTTTTTTAATTATGAAAAAAAAAAAAGGAATGAAGTGAATGGTAAGAAGAAGAAAATAAATATCGGTGAAAAAAAAGGGAATTTAGTTAAATAAGGAGGTTTTTTTTTACTAATTTAATTTTACTTGTTTTGTGTATTGTATTTACCTATTTTAGGTCGAATATTTCCATTTTTAATTTTTTTTTTTTTTTCCTGTCTGCGTAATCCAGTGAAAATTTTAAAGCGATCATACACGTTTTTTCACTTGTTACGTACTTACAGACGCGTTTCGTGGCGATGCAAGAATGAATTATATAATTGGGATTTCAATACAAAAACAAATCACAGAATTATTAAAACCATCTAGTTATCAACGCTAAGACTTGATATCACCACCTGCCAAGCAACCTGCTCCGAGACCCGGCACCGGTCTTAGCTTTGAGAATACAGGCAGCATGGGTTAGGACTGCGTGATTAATCAGGAACCTTTGTTGCAAGTCCGGGGTTGCTGCCGAATCAGGCGGTGGCTAAAAATACAGTCATGTGATAAATGTGGTTGCGTTCATGTGACTAAACTAGTTTGAGGATTCGAAAAGCTCAAGTGGGACCCAAATGCTTTGTGGAATCAAAGGGGCATTTGACAGATTGGTTAGACTAGCGCGTGATTGCCGTGACCCATGTCCAACCAAATCCCTTCATTCTTATTATCTCGGCTCCAGCGAAATGCGTCTGCAATCAACTGTGGACTTGTGTGATATTTGACGTCTAAAAATACCCCTATTATTTCTTCCGTTTAGGGGTTTCAAAACAGGAGCAATCAATCATTCAAATTTACCCTTATTTTTTGGCTATAAATAAGCCTAGATTTCCTCTCCGCTTTCAAAAAAGACTTTTTCTTCTTTAACTCGCTTTCAAATAACCAACCCTATTCATTCGTTTATCTCCAAACAAACCCACTATTTATAGCATTTTAAAAATGAAGTTCACTATCGCTGCCGTCGCTGCTTTTGC
>JAJLVH010000228.1:0-12764 GCA_030570155.1 Magnusiomyces magnusii
TACTGTCTACTACAAATCTTGTGCTTTCAATGACCAAGCCTGACGAAAGTGTATGGGATAATGACACAGACTATTGGCTTTATTTCTTAAATGAACCTGATTTGTTTAATGGATACAAGTCTTCCAAAACTAATAACAAACAGTTTGAACTATTTGACTTTGAGACAGACTGGGAACCCGAAGCAAATATTTTGGAGTTTTATCAGGCTGTCATTTCTCACGTCAAACGGTTTGACAGGCTCGGAGGTATTTATTTAAAGCAGCTTCACAAGTTGTTGATTAAATATTCTTCTGAACTCAAAGAAATCCTTCCTGGTCCAGTACGAAATCCATTTGATGTTATATCTGAAAAACATTATAGTCTTAAACAAAAACATTATAACTGGAATTGTCATTGCAAGAAAACACAAATAGATGATGATAATTATAGTGAACTTATTGAAAATACGAAATACAAATACATTATCGGTATCTATGATTTGCTCAATGGTTGTATTCCAGCTGAATCTGCAAAAATATTGATGTGGGCTTCGATGTTTTTTGATGGATATGGAAACTTGAAAAAAGAATTAACGTCAACAGAACAAACTCTGCAACTAGCGTATGAAGCATTTGTGACTATTGAGAAATCAATATTGGCACATACAAAAGCTTCAAATACAAAATATTTGGAAAAGCTTATGTCGAGTAAAAGCGAATTTGGCACAGAAAGACTCAAAAAGCAGTCGTTTTGTGAGTTTTTGTGTGTTCCAGGAGTTCCAGAAAGAAATTTTCAATCTTTTTCATATGTTGTATCCAGACATGTACACAATTACTGTACTTACGATTGTAATATAACTTCTCAAGAGTTTGAATTTCGCAAAAAGTACAGTCTTTGCACTTTTTGCGGTAATCATAAAAATAATGAAGCTCCATGTATCAAACATCCGTTTGGAACATTTTATAATGTCGGAACACTGGTTAAACGGAAAAATAATACGTGATAGTATCATAATTGAATAAACAATGAAATTTATCATTTTAAATAGTCTATATACTCTCTAGAAAAGCGATTTGATCATATTTACTCGATTTTCATTTCAAGTGTTGAAAATGACTGGGAGATATAAGTAGGTCCGAAGTCTATAACTGAAGTCTGTGATGATGACGTTTGGTCATGGACAGAAGTGTAACTAAACTGCTAGGTCGTTCTAATAGTGAAGCAAGGTACATTTCAATATGAGATGTATACTGTACAACATCTCACACTTTTACATACAAAGGACTGAGGCAAATCAAAAATCTTTCGAGGACTTGCAACCAAGTCTGAGGGTGAATAACAACGAGGACAAGTATTAAACCCTTCATATTCCATCAGGTACTTTGTATTAAGCATACATGTCCAAGGCTCTCAGTCGTTGCTTCTCAAGCCTTGTGCCCTAGTCTTAAGGAAATTCTTATTATATTACTACTATCACTTACTTCACCTGCTTCGCCTACTCAAAACATTACACATTCATCGTAGTTTTTCATCAATATAGCTGATTCATATACACTCGACAAGACCTACAAGTAGCTCTTATTACTCCCTTACCAGCTAGCGAGTCAGAAAAAACAATGATAGAATGAATTAGTTCAGCCGTACACTTACAATTGTAAACCATATGAAAAACGCACTTTATTTCGAGTGCTACACTCCAACTCTGAATAATGAATGAAAAAAACCAACAAGGCACCAAGACGAACAGACTCATGAAATCAAACAATTATCATGACGTGTTATTTTTATCTTACGAGATTGCTGGTTTGGAATACGACGTTGAACGTAAGTCAGCGAGGCAAACAGCCGTATGAGGATACAACCAACTTTTTATTTTGATTGTCCGAGACGTTGCTGTGACAACAGCCGGAGACAGTTTAAGCAGTTGCACCAGCCACGACCAACGAGGAAACCCGAGTCGGAGCATTAATTAGGTGCTAAAATACAGAATTCCACAAGGGTAGGGGTCATAAATAGATACAAACGGCCTAGACAAAAGGCGATATTACATGGCATGGAATATATGATAACGATGCGTAACCGTTTTTTGGTCATCACCAACAAAATGCCACCTAACGTCAACAAGAGAACTGGAATTAAACAACAACAAATGGACTCGTTTATTGCACCTAGAGCTGAAATTCGTGACTCTTGACTACCAGAAACCGGTACAGCCAATTAAAGCCATGGCTTGCAGTGCCAACAGTGGCGTTACGCCGGCCAATCAGTGCTACTAATGCGCACCTGTTGTGCCTGGAACCAGCATGTGTGAGTGTCGACATGTGAAAGTTACCCGGAGGCAGGTTAATCCGGTAGGCAACATTTTAAAAAATTTGACATGTATTTAAACAACTCAGTTCCGCCAATTTTTCACACTTTTTTTGTTCTTCTTCTTTATCCATTTGTTATTGAATTTCATTCAAGAATCCCTCAATTGGTCTTTTTATCATCTAACCAACCCACCTTTTTCTTTTCACAATGTCTGCCCCTGCTTCTAACTACAAGGTTGCCGATATCGGCCTTGCTGCCTTTGGCCGTAAGGAAATCGAGCTCGCTGAGAACGAAATGCCTGGTCTTATGGAAACTAGAAAGAAATACGCTTCTGTCCAGCCTTTGAAGGGTGCCCGTATTGCTGGCTGCTTACACATGACCATTCAGACTGCTGTCTTGATTGAGACCCTTGTCGCTCTCGGTGCTGAAGTCACTTGGTCTTCCTGCAACATTTTCTCTACCCAGGACCACGCTGCCGCTGCCATTGCTGCTGCTGGTGTTCCTGTTTTCGCCTGGAAGGGTGAGACCGAAGAGGAATACATTTGGTGCATTGAGCAACAGCTCAAGGCTTTCAAGGATGACAAGAAGCTCAACCTCATTCTTGATGACGGTGGTGATCTTACTTCCCTCGTTCACGAAAAGTACCCCGAACTTCTTGAGGACTGTTTCGGTCTTTCTGAGGAAACCACCACTGGTGTTCACCATCTTTACCGTATGATGAAGGACGGTAAGCTTAAGGTTCCTGCCATCAATGTCAACGACTCTGTTACCAAGTCCAAGTTTGATAACCTTTACGGTTGCCGTGAATCCCTTGTTGACGGTATTAAGCGTGCCACTGATGTCATGATTGCTGGTAAGACCGCTGTTGTTGCCGGTTTCGGTGATGTTGGTAAGGGTTGCGCTATGGCCCTTCAGTCTATGGGTGCTAAGGTCATTGTCACTGAAATCGACCCTATTAACGCTCTCCAGGCTGCTGTTTCTGGTTACCCCGTTCTTCCTATGGAAGAAGTTGCCTCTATTGGTCAAATCTTTGTTACCACTACTGGCTGCCGTGATATTATTACTGGCGAACACTTTTCCCAAATGCGCAATGACGCCATTGTTTGCAACATTGGTCACTTTGACATTGAGATTGATGTTGCTTGGTTGAAGGCTAACGCCAAGAGCCACGTTAACATTAAGCCTGGTGTCGACAGATACCTCCTTGCTTCTGGTAACCACGTTATCCTTCTTGCTGAGGGCCGTCTTGTCAACTTGGGTTGTGCCACTGGCCACTCTTCCTTTGTCATGTCGTGCTCTTTCACTAACCAGGTTCTTGCCCAAATTGCTCTCTTCAATGCTAAGAATGACGAATTCAGACAGAAGCACGTTGAGTTTGCCAAGTCTGGTCCCTTTGAAGTTGGTGTGCACGTTCTCCCCAAGATTCTTGACGAGACTGTTGCCCGTCTTCACCTTAACCACCTTGACGTTAAGCTTTCCACTCTTTCTCCCAAGCAGTCTGAGTACCTCGGCATTGCTGCTGAAGGTCCTTACAAGGCTGACCACTACAGATACTAAATGTAGTGTCGAATCAACACTGAAAAAAAAAGCTTCAACCTTTTTTGAAGAGTGTGTGACATGCCATTCTTGTTTAACCAAGTAATGGTGTGTGTAATTGTTTATGACTAGAGAATGCTTTGGCATTTGTTTAATGATTTTTATTTTTATTTCGGTTTTGTATATAAAACTGCATCAACTGCATTTTTTACGTTTTATGACTTTTTATGTATTTTTACGTCTAGTTTTGGCATTTATAGATTTTTGATTCTTGAGAATAATAAATTTATTTGTACAGAAAATATGACTAGTTTTTCCAATGTTGAAGACCAATTCATGTAATGTGGACAAAAGACGTCTTTTGTGTCGTAGAAATTTCACAAATTTCCAGACCTAATTACTTTTATGGGCGCTAAATCCAAAACGTGTGTGAAAAAAGAATGACAGAATGTGTAACTGAAAAAATATTTCAAAGACGGTTTTTGAGTAAAAAGACATAGAATCAACAATGATAAGAATTTGTATAAAAAGACCAGCGGTTAACAAAACTGTTGGATATGTTTGTACCAACATTCGAAACA
Source organism: Magnusiomyces magnusii (assembly GCA_030570155.1). Classification (NCBI taxonomy): domain Eukaryota; kingdom Fungi; phylum Ascomycota; class Dipodascomycetes; order Dipodascales; family Dipodascaceae; genus Magnusiomyces; species Magnusiomyces magnusii. Next base: position 4,408 of record JAJLVH010000228.1, read on the forward strand.
GCAGCACGAATGCCAATATTGGAAAACATCAAACAAGAACTAAACTTAAAAAGAAGGAAGGCAGTTTAACATCATCGATATCGACATCTTCAATATCAAAAACAACTGGAACATCAACTAGAAAATCAACAAAACTTAAATCATCATCATTATCATTTTCTCAACCTCGTCGCAGTTTATCAGATTTCCAAAAACATAACCTCAACGAATTCAACTGCATTTATTTCCCACAAGCGTATGCGTACTATCAAACACACAGCGGCAGTTTGTCGTCATCAACCAGAATCGGCAACTTTTACGAGTGCTTGACTGCAGACATTTTGAACTTGTGGCACGGGTTCAAGAGTTTGACAAAAGTTGGAGGCAGCGGGGATCAAGGAATCGATATTGTGGGAAAGTTGCCGGCATCTGTGTTGTCGATATCTGGAAACGGTAGCTTGAACGAGTTGTTGGATATCTCGGTGTTTGCGCAATGTAAATGTATCAAAAAACAAGTCAAACCTTCGGATCTTCAATCGTTTTATGGAGCACTTCAAGAAATTAATTATAGTCAAGTGTCGAGTTCAGATCGTGAAATTGATATCAACAATAAAGAAAAAGAAAAAATACCACCCACGCTCGGCGTTTTTGTTTCACCACTTGGTCTGGGAACTGGCGCAACGGTACTATTTCACAAAAGTTTGATTCCAATGCTCAGCATAGTTTTTCGCAATCCATTAATAAAGATATCTACAACAAGCGAGTACACAAAAAAAGAAACAAAAAAAGAAATTGATTGTAATTTGGAAATCATGGCAAATAGAGAAGCCATCAAGTTGTTGAAGAAATACGGTTACGAAATCCAAAATGTGTATGATGGATCTCAACAATTTAATGTGATTTCCAGATTGAAATAATAATATACCCATGTCAATTATAAACCAATTCTCTGTATTTGCCAAATAATCATTGACTCCATGCGTGCCAATCAGTTTAGAAAATCTTGAATTTTTCATGTTCGGTTCATAATCTCAAAAAATAAATGATGACCAAAAAATAAAGAAAAACAGCTGACTGGATCTTTAGTTCCATATAATTTCTTATAAATTGAATATTTACTCATTCTTTTTATTTATTTTATTTTTTCCATGAAATTTGGAGGTCCAGGATTAAATTTCAGAATTTCGATTTTCGGTCCTTTAACAAGATTCAATCAATTCCACAGAAAAATTCAATTTCGTAACCAAACAACTAAAACAGAAGTCATGTCTTTGGCTAGCTTGAATACAGTCTTTGGTCAAGAACCAGTCAACTATTATGGCCGCTCTTTTATCAACAGGTTGAGTTTCATGAGAGACAATTACGAGTTTTTGAATAAAGCTGTTTGTCATCCTGCTACAAAGTTTCTTGTTCTTGATAACTTGACTCCACCTGTTTCGACAATTGAAAAGAAGGAATCTGATGAAAAAGAGTTGATTGAAGACGAATTGCCTCCTCACACAACTAGACCTCGTTCTCATAAACTAGAATACTTGAGCTATGAAGACGTCAAACAGTTTGTTGGAGAGCCTTATAAACTTTCTGAATCCGAACAAATCAAAAACTGGAACTCTCAACGTGATGCTGCCGGAATTTCTCATCCAATTATCGTGTTTATGGGAATGCAAATTGTCAATAACACAAATGAAGTATTCACTTATGTCCAACCAAATAGCGGAACTTATTCCGGAATTCCATACTTTGCAATCGACATTTCCGATTCTTACTTGAAATCAGAAACTCTTCAAAAAGCTGTACAAACAATTAAAACCAAAGTGAGCAAATGTTACGGCGACGAGGCCAACAAACGGTTCACGCCGTTTGGCGTCCGTTTAAGTGCAGAAGAGTCTGGAATAGTTGCACAGGCTCGACAATATGTTGATTGGAACGCACGCAACAGGTTTTGTGGAGGCTGCGGTTCCGTCACAATGAGTATTAATGGCGGGTCCAAATTGATTTGTCCACCAACCGATTCCAACACCAACATTACTTTCAAACATGAATGTCCGACCCGTGGCGTCATTTCCAATTTACAGTTTCCTCGAACTGATACCTCAATCATTTCGGCAGTCATTAATAGTAAAGGCGACAAGATCTTGTTGGGTCGTGGTAAAAGGTTTCCTTCTGGGTTTTACTCATGTTTGGCTGGATTTCTGGAACCTGCCGAAACAATTGAAGATTGTGTTCGTCGTGAAGTTTGGGAAGAGTCGGGTGTCACTGTTGGCAGAGTAATCATGTATTCATCTCAACCTTGGCCTTTTCCTGCGAATGTCATGATTGGTTGTATTTCTCAAGTGACTGATCCTAGTGATGAAGCTCATGCAATCAATTTGGACCATGATCCAGAGTTGGCCGATGCCAAATGGTTTTCGTTTCAAGAAATTCGGGATTGTTTGCGTATTTCGCAAACTGGCTCGTTTGCTGAAAGACCAAAAGAGTTGCCGGAAGGTGCACCTCAATTGCCGCCTTCTGAAGCCATTGCTTGGATTTTGATTGATGCTGTCGTCAATGGAAGAGTTAAAGGATTAGTCAAATAAATTAAGAAATGAATCTATAGAATAAATAATACATTAATCAACCTCGGGCCTTTGATTCTTTGGGTTTTGCGCTTTTCGCAACAATAAAGAAAAAAGAGACGATCCAAACAAATAGAGCATGGGATACTTGAAATACCAATCAAACCAACGAATATACTTTGCAGGATTTTCAACACTTGATCTAGCCAACAGCGCAGTTTTAGCATTACCTTCTTCTTCCTTTTCCTTTTCGGCAAGAGCATTCATTTCGGTTCTGACATTGATGTAGGTGTCTGGATGATCTGTAACGATACCAGACAAATCAGAAGCAATGGCCCATTTCATTTCATTGAGCTCATTAGTGGTCCACATGTACAACAGCACACCACGCTCTTTTGCGTAATTGATGATATATTCGGATCCAACCGACATTAACGAAAATCTATTCAATGACAATGCTTTTAATCGATCACCGCCTTTGTCAATAAACTTCTTTGCTAATGAACGAGAAACACCAATAAAAGCCAAAGGAATGTCAGTAGAATTTTGCAAGGCTGAGTCCAAAACGTCTAGTCTCCAAATACCAAAAACAGTTCTAGGAGCCCAAAAGCCCTGAATATCAGGATTCACTTCTTTAAGGATATCAACAATTTTGGCAACAATCCAAGGTTCATTAGTGACCTTGATATCAACCATCAAACGGACATTTTTGTACCGTTCGTCTGTCGCAAACAATTGAGCGACATCTTTAAATGTAGGCAGTCTGTAATCAGGATTGCCAGTTTCTTTTTTAATAGCCAAAGCCTGTTTTACATCAGTAGGAACTGAACCCTTTCCGGAATAGAGCTTGTCTAAGACACCAAAGTAGTCTGTAGTGGTGACATTGTGGTCAAGTCCAAAACAGCGACGAGTGTTTGGGTCGTGAGAAATGACAACGACGCCGTCGCCCGAGACCTGGACGTCGAGTTCAATGATTTCTGCGCCGGCTGCAACAGCAGCGTTAAAAGCAGCAATTGTGTTTTCAGGGTATTTTGCTTTAAATCTAAAAAAAAAATGTTATTCAAATTAGAAATTGTATTCGAATCATTGTTTAAACAAGAAGAAAAACATACCCACGATGACCAGCATTTAAAGGTGTAAAAGGCTTGATTGGCATGAAACCCAGCGATTTCGAAGCCTGTGGCGCACTTTCAATAAGACTTGAACGTAATGACATTGTTGATTATAATAACGATGAATAAAAAGAATAAATTGGAAATACCAGAGTATTTATATTCACATTCACATTCAAAAAAACGTGCTTTCTACATAATCACACAACTTATTTTGCCATCGACTCCACCGAGTCCCGGTATCCGAAGCCCCGATCAAACAAGCATTGAAAAAACGTGATAATAATTTAGAACCAAATAAACGTCATTTCCTGGTGACGTTTACAAAACCATGAACGAATAAACTCGTTGAGCGGTTTTTTTATTTATGTTCAACCTTTCTGTCTGGACTTTAAGTGCGCAACGAGCAACTTTTTCAGGGTTTGGACTCTTTTGACTAGTTTGTGTCTATTACATTTTCTTCCATTTGGACCAAAATGTAACAAAATAAACCTGGTTCATTATGACGTATTGTAGATTTTTGTCCAATCAAAAAGGCGTGTCAAACTGGGTGGATATTTGATGACGTTCAGCCGCAGACAATATTACTAATAATTACTAATAATTACTAATCACACTTTCTACCACCTCTTTTCTCCACCTTCTTTTCAACCACCATCACCATCACCATCAAACCTAATCAAAAATGGGAGCTGCAGATTCAAACCTCTATCACAAAGACCACATCTACCAGCTTTTTGAAAACCCCAATATCCCGGCCGGCAAAGATCATTGGTCTTCATTTTGGCGACCTACGTCGCCAACCGATACCTTCACTCTCTTCACAGCCTCTGATATTTGCCGGACTCGTGATAAATTCAGATCTAATCTCGAAACTTTGGTACAAGTAATGTATTTTCGTCTTTTTGAGCTATTCAACGATCCTCGGTTTCCTGATCCTGTAATGGCTCCTGCTGAAGAGCTGTTGAATTGTGTTCGTGTTCTTACTCGTGTTTTACCTTTTTTTTATGAACAAAAACATCAATCTGCTCTTCATGATCAATGGCTTGATTCTCTTTTTTGGCAAAGTCGTGAAAATATAGAAATACCAACTCAATTTGCTTCTTCGAGAAATACATTATACACTCCCGTATTTGGTCATGATCAAAATGCGTCAGATCACCCAAACATCAAACCTCTTGGCGAACAACTTATTGATATCGCTTTTAATTTATTGTTTTGCCCTGGCTTCACTGTTCCAAAATCTTCAAAATCTACTACCAAAACATCATACCCGATCTGGGAAACCGGAATAGGAAGCACCACGCCCCTCAATTCAACCACTGAACTGGACAGTAACAAGGCTGAGATTTTACGCTTTCTTTTGACACTGACCTCTGATTGTTTATACACGTCGCCGTCTGTTCTTCCTGCTGAAGGTTCTCGTTTTCTAACTTACATGGTCACCAAAACCGATAAGCGAATGGCTATGGCCATCCTGTGTTCACTGTTGAACACCACACTCAAGTATAGCCCTAAATGGAAAGTTCCATATGACTACATGCTGGTTTCGGATGACCACAAACTGCTGATAACGTACTCTTTACAATACCTCGAAGTTCTTTTGATGTACCCCATTCCCGAATCTGAACATTATACCGATGGCTCGGTTCCCAAAAACATTTTCCGCCATTTGTGTAGCAAAATCCATAAAGTTGACGATTTACAATTCATTGCTGATTCGCTGGGGAAAATGTTGTCGCAGCCTATAAACGCTTCTTCTTCTTATTTGCCAGGCTCTCGCAAAGAGATTCCGTGGACTATGGAACTTGCTATGCTTTTCTGGGATTTGGTTCAATGCAACAAGAAGTTTAAACATTTTTTGATTGGAACCGAAAGAATGCATGACTTTTTGGTATTGTTGTTGAATTACGTTAATGACAAATCGTGCGACGACTCCAAAATAAATCTTATTAGACTTTGTGCATACGAGTTATTATATTTAACTAGCGATTCCACTTTTGCTAGCTCGTTATCAAAGACTTTTAATGGCCAAGGAACGCTTCCAGGAATTTTCCAATTACCTCCATTCAACGGTTCTTATTCTGATTACCTGATTATCAAATTAATAAAAACGGTAACCAACAAAAACTCAAACCTCAATTTCTTGGTACCCACGTTTCTAAGCTGCATTCACAACATTGCGCCATATACCATCAATATATGTTACCAAGCTGCTGCTTCTCTTGTTCAGTTATGTGCCGCCATTGCCAATCCTTCGTTTCTTTTTGCAAACGAAACAAATCATAATCATTTAGACACGGTGTTGAAATCAATCAATTTGATGATTGAATGCAATTTTGCGTCAAACCGAAACCTAGTTTTTTTGATTATGAAAAACGAGCGTGTGTTTAATACGATCAAATCGTTAACGGTGGGACCAGATGTCGAACATATTTGGTCTTCTGTTTCGAGAAAGTCAGTTGATGCAAAGATTTCGTCTTCATATGCGGAATTAGAACCTTCTGTAACCAAATTTGTGATTGATGATGAAGATGAAGATGAAAATGAAAAAGAAATGATTAAAAAAACACAAGTGTTGTCAATTGAAGATGAAGAAAAGAAAAGAAATCCGGAACTTGGTATTGTTTCTTCAACCAATACCGTTCCTTTCAAAAATAAAGGCAAAGGAATATCACCAAGACACATTAAACAAGATTCTACATTTTTTGAAAAGGGAGATGGCAAGCAAAAAGCAGGTTTGGAAACGGCAGCGCATGGAAGTGTACCTTACAATAACCAAGGAGAGTTTTGTCCTACTACTGAGTGGGCATTAACATGGTTACCATTACTTCCTATTCATACCATTACAGCCATGATTGACCATCTCAAGAAATTTATTCCATATTTCAGAGATCAGTCCTCTCAACCCCGGACTCTTGAAACAAAGCTTGATGCTAGTAAAGCTATTGATAGCATTTCATCACTAACTTTTATTCCTGGTCTTGTGTTTTATGGCACTGTCAATACCCCATTCAAACTACCTTCAGATTTCGAAACCACCAAATTTTCATGGAACAGAGGTTCACTAGGATGGTACGAGAGTATTTTATGGGGCTGCATATACCAAGCCGAGCGAGGAGTATTGCAGTCAGATGCCAGCATGATTCGTAATGGAACTATGAATTGTGTGCCGGTAGGTGTTTGGAACAATACCAACATCAAATTGTTTAGGTTACAAGAAACAGCACCCAGAGGGCCGTCATTATTGAGACCGAGAGGTGCAGTTGATGCTGTTGCTGATACAATGATTCAAAAAATTGGGCAATTCAGGCAATCAAGGCATTAAAAAAAAATTATTATTATTATTTTATTTTCTATGCGTTAAAAAATCATTACAAAGTTTTTTTTTTATTTTTTAAATTCAAAATAAGTTAATTTTTTTTTTTTTATCGTCTTCCACGACCTTTCTTTGTGACAAGTTGGAAACCATCTTCATCAATGATTGGACCTTCAGGTTCTTTCATTTCAGTATCTTCAGAAACCAACTGAGGTGTACTTTCGTCATTTTCATTTTCGTTTTCACTTTCTGAACCCTCACTATCAATGAACTCAGCTTGAGTTTTCGGCAGATTTCCTGAACGACGAAGAGCTTCTCGTTCTTGATACTTTTTAGCCAAATCTGTAATGCACTGGAAATCGTTTTGTTGACACTGTTTATAAATATCGATAACATCCATCGCGACTTTCAATTCAGAATCGTCGTCGAGCACAGTTTCGAATTCGTCAGCCATGACTTGAATCAAACGCTCTGAAATTTCATCAATCCCCAACGCCGAACAAGTTTCAAACAACTCGGCAACTTGTCCAGCAAGCCAATCTCTTTTCTCTGAACTGTCGGGACCTCCCCACATCTCTTCAACAGCCACATCCAACACGGGCCAGTTGTAAAGCGCGTACCATACGCCAAGTTCAAATTGTTCTTGTGCTTTGGAAGGAAGTGCTAAAGTCTTGGATTTCGAACTGAGTTCGTATTTTCCGAAATCGATAGATGTTGGATCAAAAAAGCTCATTTTTTTATTGATGTTTATTGATGTTTATCAATTATTGTGTGGTATTTTTACTGTTTTTTTCAAAATTGTAAAAATTTTGTTTAAATCTGTGATTTAAAAAAATTGAAATCATAAAAAAAAAAAAAAAAACTGAAAAATAAAAATTTCGACCCTTACCCACGCTACAAAACGTGACACCCGATAAGCTTATGTTATATATGTTGTCATGTACGCTTTGTCGAAATCTGGGGTCGTTAAATAGTTTATATCTCGATAACAATATCTTGACATTTGAGCAGTCGATCAAAATATCTTCAATACCAACATAATACTAAATACAATCATAGAAAAAAACAAAAATGACTGACCATAGATCATCTACAAACTCTCAACAAAAAAGACCTATTCCAAAAATATACCCAACTGTTTATGAAATGCCAGACAGTTCAAAAATCTCAACCATTAAACGGCCTGTCCAACAAGTCCAACCGCCTGCTTGCAACAAACCAACTAATGAAGAATTTTTTGACAAGACATATCCCAGAAAACCAAACCTTGCGTTTCTCAAAAACCACTTTTATCATGAAGGCAGGCTGACTGACGAACAAGCGTTGTATATTGTCAAATCAACTACTAAAATATTGCGCAGAGAACCTACTTTATTAGAAGTTCCGGCTCCT
>JAJLVH010000229.1:0-12764 GCA_030570155.1 Magnusiomyces magnusii
TCCTTTTTTACACAGATACACATATAGTAACAAGAGTCCGACAGAGTCCAAGTTTAATACGTTGAGAATTATTTTTATTGCATGCAAAATTATATCAGGGATTATTATCTCAACGGCGTTAGTGATAAAATATGTTGTGAGTCCGTCTATGGTGGAACAGCTGGTTAAAGGATGTGCTGGAAGTTTGGTACACGAGACTGTGAATCAGTGGCTACTTGTGGTGGGTAGAATGGCTGATTGGAAAATAGGAATAGTGATGGTGATATGTATTGTTGTGTTATTACGTCGCCGATACCAAAGTAAGTCTCTCAAATTTTTTTATTTTTTTTATTTTGTCCAATTAAAAACTAATGGACATTTTCATGTTAGGTGATTCAATCGTGGTGATGCGAGACCTGGGAATCCAATTGCATTCTACCGGGAAATACTACGGAAGTGGAACAACTCTTTTTTTAAGTAAAGGCGAAATATTGGATATTCTAATACAAGAAGACTTTGCAGGATTTGAGGTCAAGTTTTTCCTGATTGTTGTTACTGATGACCGTGAATTTAAACTTGCATTTCAGAGTTTGACACCTCGACGTGATGTTGTTGAAAAGATTTGGAAATGCTCAAGAAAATGTTTATATGGGAAAACAATCCTAGGACCGGAATCATGAGGATAGTAATAATAATAAATCAATTTTCTTTGGATATCCTCACTCGAATAAACACGTAATTTCGGAATAAACATTTGTCGGGATCGTGTTTAAAGCGCCGAAGCCGAATACATAATTGGATCACAAGACGATGCTAGCCATTGTTTGTTGAGTCCGTGGGGTCAATTTCCATGTACTTGCAACAATCGAGCACGAAAGAAAACGAGTTCATACTGGATATTCGCATCAGCTCTACCAAGTGCAAATCTTTGATTGATGTTTCGTTGATTTTTGTCCAATAGAAATCGGTTTTCACGTTTTTTTTGTCTCCGGAATTAGGTTTGGTATGTGCGTTTTGTGGAGTAAAAAACCAGCTGGTTCAGTGCAGCAACAACCCGCGCTAGTCACTTTTGCTCGTCATTTCATAACGTTGCACATTTCTTGCCACGCTCAGATTCTATCTTTTCTACTATTCACGCGACTTAAATATCTTTGAACGTGCTCATTCCTGTTTTCATCAAAGCTCTTTCACTATTGTTTGTGTTGTTTATCATTATTGGCTCTCATGGACATTCATACTCTTCCTCTTTCCGAGTCTGGTGAACCTTTGCCTGCTGGTAACGGTCAGTTTATCCAACTCCCTAATCCCGCTGATAAACCATACATCCTCAGATTCATTATCCTTTCTACATCTGACATTGTCAACAAAGGTGTCTTACATTGTAGCGTTCCTCCTAAAGGTGTCGAGTTTGCTCGTGCAAAGTTTTATGAATATCCCATTAAAGCTTCTTTCGGCAAAGATACTCATTTGGACATTACAATCACTTCTTCTGGCGCTTTTTCTTTTTTCTTTACTTATATACCTGTAAAGGATCCCTACTTTAAACCTCGAACTGTAAAGAAACATACCACCCATTCTCATTTTCCTAACACAGATTTCCTCACTGTTCCTTCAATTAAACAAAGCCGCACTAAAAGTGCGTACGATGATAGCGACAACGAAAGCATTTGTCCATCTGAATTCGTCAATGATGAAAATGCAGATGTAGTTGAACGTACCTGCAGCAAAAAGTTTTATTTCATTGTCTCTGCTGGTCTTTTTCTTGACGGAAAACCGCTCTCATTGAACTCGTTAAGTATTGAGACTGTTATTTCCAAATGGATGGGTCCTTTCAAAACATGGGACGAAAAGTTCAGTTACATCAAAAGTAAAGGTTACAATATGATTCACTTCACTCCCCTAAATGCTAGAGGTGTGAGCAACTCCCCTTACTCTATTTATGACCAGTTAACTTTTGACAAGTCTTTATTCCTCAATGGTGAACAAGACATTTCTAAAATGGTCTCAAATATGGAGCACAATCATCAATTACTTTCGCTTACCGATGTTGTTTATAATCACACTGCCAATAACTCGGATTGGTTAAAAGATCATCCTGACGCTGGTTACTCTGTCAAAACTGCTCCCCATCTTGAGCCTTCTCTTGAACTTGACACCTCACTTTTGAAATTCTCTGATAGCCTTAAAAAACTTGGACTTCCTACAAACCTCAAAAATTTGGACGACTTGGGTGCGCTCATGAACGGTGTCCAGGATGTTGTTTCTAATCTTAAATTATGGGAGTACTATGTCATCAATGTTAAACAGGTTACTGAAAAGATTAAAAATGCATGGAAAGATACTGATATCTCTGGGACTGTTCCGATTCCTTGTGAAGGAAACGATTTAAAATGCCAAGCACATTTTGTTGCTTCTCATGCTGGTCTCAATTTAAACACTTTTGGTTGCAGATATATTAGAACTGTTGATACGGATATATTCATTCAAATCGTTTCTACAATCATTCCCAAAGAAGACCAGAATAATTTTGACAAAGTTCAAGAAGTCACCAAAAACATTCTCAATGAAATTAACTTGCCATTTTATCAAGAATACGACAAGGATGTGCAAGCAATTCTTACTCAATTGTACAATAGAATCAAGTATACTCGACTCGATTCTCATGGTCCTAAATTAGGAGAAATCAATGAAAAGAATCCAATCATTGAAACATATTTCACTAGAATCAAAACTAATAGTGGGGAAGAAATAGCTCTCGTCAACAATGGATGGATTTGGAATGGTAACCCATTAGTAGACTTTGCTAGTGACAAAAGCAAGTCTTATCTTCGACGAGAAGTGATTATCTGGGGTGACTGTGTCAAACTCAGATATGGCAGTCGTCCAGCTGACAGTCCGTATCTTTGGGACAGAATGGCTAAATATACTCAACTCATGGCCAAACATTTTCATGGCTTTAGAATTGACAATGCACATTCGACACCTCTTCATGTTGGTGAATACATGCTTGATAAAGCTCGCCGTGTTAGACCTGATTTATACGTTGTTGCTGAACTTTTCACTGGTTCTGAACAAATGGACAAAATCTTTGTTGAACGACTAGGTATTACGTCGTTAATTAGAGAAGCTATGCAAGCTTGGTCTCCAGAAGAGTTGTCTCGTTTGGTTCATCGTCACGGCGGGCGTCCAATTGGTTCATTTTCTGATCAACCAATTGTTACTTTTGACAAGTATGGTGAAACTGATTCTAAAGCATTAGTTCATTCTTCTTTTATTCACGCATTGTTTATGGATTGTACACATGATAACGAAACACCAGCACAAAAAAGAACTGTTGAAGATACACTTCCCAATGCAGCTTTGGTTGCCATGTGTAATTGTGCAGTTGGATCAGTTATGGGTTATGATGAAGGATACCCCCATCTTTTAGAAATCGTTACGGAAAAACGAACTTACACGATTGGCGGCGGAATTTCCAAGATCAAAAAAGTGTTGTTGGATGCTCATACTGAAATGGGTCAAAATGGTGCTTTTGAAATGCATGTAAATCATGAAGGTCAATATATTACTGTTCACCGTGTTAATCCTAAAACTGGTGAAGGTTGGTATTTGATTGCGAGAACTGAATTTTATAAAGATGGTGAACAAAAGTTAAATGACATTGTTTTAGAGGGAACCAAGGCTGAAAATGTGTTTAGTGGTCATTTAAAACAAACTGGTGAATACAAAAGCAGTCCAGACAAAATCAACGGTATTCCAACTGAAGTCGTCGATATACCACTTCCAGTCATTGAGTTCAAGAATAATCAAAGTGTCATCAAAGTCAGTGATTTTCCACAAGGATCCATTGCTCTTTTCAAGACATCAATTATCAAAATGGACGAAGGTATTGAATCCTTTATACGCGAAGGTACAGACGAAATGGCTTCTAAATTGGATCTTCTTGATTTGAACGTTGTTTTATACAGATGTGATGCAGAAGAACGCGATTATACAGGTGGTGACGGCGTTTATTATATTCCGAATCACGGAAACCTTGTCTATGCTGGTTTGGTTGGTTGGCTTGGTCCATTACAAGAAATGATTGATGACAATAACCTTACACATGCCATTAGCGAGCATTTGAGACAAGGCCAATGGGCTTTGGATTACACTGTTAATCGTCTTTACAAGTACACTGATGATTTTCTAAATATCAAACCTTACATTGAATGGTTAAAATCTCGGTTTGATAGAATTCGAGCTTTGCCGAGCTTTTTGATTCCACGATACTTTGCCTTTGTTATTGTCAATGCTTACTTGGCTTTCAAAAAACAAGCATTAAAACTCATGAACCTTCAGCATAGCACTTTGTTTTTGCAAAGACTTGGTCTCACTTCTATTCAAATGGTTGGTATGGTCAAAAGCACATCGTTATTTCCGTTTGATACCGTTGGATGTATGGCAGCCGGTCTTCCCCATTTCAGTCATGATTATATGAGATGTTGGGGACGTGATGTGTTTTTGTCACTTCAAGGTCTTTTGATTCATATGGGCCGTTATGATGAAGCCAAGGAACACATTTTGAGTTTTGCCAAAACATTGAAGCATGGTCTTATTCCTAATCTTTTAGATGCTGGCCGTAATCCGAGATATAATGCTCGTGATGCTACTTGGTTTTTTACACAAAGTATTCAAGAGTATGTTCATCGCGTTCCTGATGGATACAAGATTTTGGATGAAGTTGTCAAGAGAAGATTTCCATTGAATGATGATTATGTTCCAGTTGACGATCCTCGTGCGTTTGCTGAAGAATCATCTATTCGAGACATTCTTTATGAAATCTTGAGTAGACATGCCAAAAGTATCAGGTTCCGAGAAGCCAATGCAGGACCAGATATTGATTCTCAAATGAAGGATGAAGGATTTAATCAGTATATCTATGTTGATTGGGAGAATGGTATGGTGTTTGGTGGAAATAAATGGAACTGTGGTACTTGGATGGATAAAATGGGAGAAAATACCAAGGCTGGTAATCAAGGATACCCAGGTACTCCAAGAGATGGAGCAGCAGTTGAAATTATTGGTCTTTTGAAAAGCACTTTGCGTTTTGTTTTGGAGTTGAATGAACAAAATTTATTTGCATATACACAAGTTGTTAATCAACATGGTGATAAGATCACGTTCAAACATTGGAATGATTTGCTTCAAGAGAATTTTGAAAAATGTTTTTATATTCCTATGGATGGTGAAGATGGAAAGTATGATGTCGATAAGCATATAATTCATCGTCGTGGAATTTACAAAGATTTGTACCGATCTAGTAGCGCATACGAAGATTATCAGCTCCGCCCAAATTTTGCTATTGCCATGGTTGTAGCACCCGAATTATTTGAAATTGGGCATGCCATGAATGCTATTTCTCTAGCAGACCGCGTTATTCGTGGTCCAGTAGGTATGGCCACATTGGATCCTGATGATTTGAACTATCATCCATATTACAATAACGGTGAAGATTCTACAAACTTTGCGACGTCCAAAGGTCGAAACTATCATCAAGGACCTGAATGGTTATGGTGCAGCGGCTTTTTCCTGCGTGCATTTTTGAAATTTGATTTAGTTCGAGAAAAAGAACATGAAGAAGCTGGGTTTGTGGAAACGTTTCAGCAAGTTGCTAGACGTATGGTTGGTCATAGACAATGGGTGCGTACTTCGCATTGGGCCGGATTGACTGAACTTACGAATAAAGATGGCGAGCTGTGTGCGGACTCATCGCCTACTCAAGCTTGGTCTACAGCTACTTTGATTGAATTGTTTGTAGATGCGCATGATTTGTGGAAGAAAAGATTTGGAACAGAAGATTAAAATATACTCTTTTTTTGTTTTTTAATTGAAGTTAAATTAAGTATGTGATTTGTAAACGGTTAAATTTGCTTTCGGTTTAAATGAAAATGAATCGATAAAATTCAATTAGTAACAATACTGATGATATCAAATTCCAATTCATAAGTCCATCGGTGATACAACTGGTTTGATTGGAAAAGGCACGAAAATGTATCTATTATGTTGCAGTTGTAATTATTGGTTTAGTTTAGTTTTCCGTGCAATATAAAAATCCAAAAGAAAGGCCCACACTCTAGAAGTCGAGTCATTGAGTATAAAAAAAAGTGATCATCTACTGTGAAATTTAGTGAGTTAGGCTTTGATAGTGATATCGACATTGTATTTAGAATATCGACAAATTGAAAAATACAGGTCATAACAAAAAATGAGAACTATTAGTTTCCAAGCTGAGTCAAGTACTTATATAACCTAACCCTGGAGCACATAAATTAATAATTACTTTTTGATTTCAAAAATATTTAAAATACTACACGAAAATATCTATTTTGGCCAAAATTACAAATTTTTTAAAAATAACCCAGAATTTTATGAAACTTGTATATTTCTGAAAAGAAAAATAGATAATAAGAACCATGCACTAGGGTTAGGCTATACTATCACTGTAAACTATTCGGAATATACTGTTGTTTGTATACATTATTTGGTGGTCTTGTTCATTGACAGCTTTTCATATATTTTCACCACACAATTGTAAATAAATCATAACCACTTTTAACCAGTGTTATCAATAAATACTGATTTCTTTGATGTATCAATAATTGACAACGATTGTCTCAAAACCGTAGAAATATGTGAATACTAAATGTATACACAGTAGTACAGTTTCATTTTTTGAATAGCAAAATGTGACTGTTATAAAAATGACAGTTCTGTTTTTCATACAGTTAACATGATATTGTCATGACTGATCTGCTCATTATGTGAAGTACTATCTAGATCTAATCTTGAGGCACAGTGACTAAAAGTGTATTTTGTTATTTTGTGAAAGTGCTTAAACAGATTCATAAAATGCTTGAAAATGGCCTTGATGAATTACAAGAGCCAAATGGGCCTGGCATCACAGTTCCGCATGGGGTTAGATTTAATAGATTTCCAAAAAAAACTTGTATTCATAAATAAAATATCAAGGAATTTTACCTATTTTGTCCAAATCAATTTAGTCAAAACTAACTTAGTTTACGTCAATCAGTTTGTTTTTGTTTTTGTTTTTTTGCCCCGTAATTGAGATAGTATGCAATTTCAAATTCAAATTTTGACTGTTACTAGAAATAGGGTAAACTATAATTAATGATTAGATGTGATCATAATAAAGAATTAATCAATGCATGTGTTTTTAGATCCTTCAAAGAAAAATGGTTATCTTGTTCAACTTAAACATCAACTTGGTTCAGTATCAACCATGGTCGAAAAAATGCAGAAATTAAAATAGATTTATCATTAGTGAACAATTTCAAACTATTTCTTATAAAACCGAGATTTTGCACGAAATGGCCATTTCCAAACCACATCAAGAGTTTGAACAAGAGACTCGATTAGTTGGTGCAGAAAGATTGCTAAAGGGGTTTTTAACTATTCATGACATCAGTCAATGTCTGAAAAAAGGGCAAACTGGAGACTATAATTATATGGGTACGAAGCAAAAAGAGAATTAGGAAAGCTTGGAAGCAACTTGGAATCTTGTGTACATTATAAAGAGTCTACTGAAGACGTTAGAATATGCACCAAGCAATTTAGCAGCACTTGGAAAAAATTGTTTTTCGTAACTAAACACTTTATGATTTGAATGTTCCCACGTTTGAAACGGTTTCAAACTGGACAATGTGATGCCAACACGACGAGCTGAATGGATATCTGAAAAACAAATTAAGAAGTTGGTTTATACATCGGATTTTTGTTTGTCCAGTATTGAAAAAACTGCTAGAGACAATCCACAACGGTTATTAACATGTCGATAGTATTGGCTGTTTTTGGTTCAAGGCTGAAAAAACCGTTTACATGAGAAACAAAGTTAAACTTTGATTTCGTTTGATGGTTTTGAAGATACAAACTCAATTGGTGTGTTAATTTGTTAATTTAGTTATTTTTTTTTTGTTGTTGTTGTCGGTCAATTAAGGTTTCAGCAAATAGCAAACTTAATTGAACGAAAATAAAAATAATTGGAAATGACGTTGCATGGAAATCGCCTCAGGTAAAAAAACCATTCTTGATTCAACGCCAATGACCTAAAAAAAGATATTAAATAATAAATAAATCAGAAACCATATAAATACAGTGCCTTTTCCTCGTAGATCGCACCATAATTTTAAAAAATTAATTATACACTGTTCAGTTGAACTTATTAACCCCAACTTTTATTACTCAATTCTTATTATTATATACACTCAAAAATGGTCGATCTTTATCAAGAAGGTTATTCAACTCTTGTCAATACCTGGAAAGCATTTTGGGATGAACACCATCAAAAGTATCTCAACAAAAATGGTTCCGAAGGCTCTTATAATGATGATGGAGTCTATACTGTCTGGCCTCTTTCCGTGATGGCACAAGCTCTTGTCGATGGTTATCGCATTTTCCCCAACGACTTGGGGCCATTGCTCATGCCAACTTTTAAAGTATTTGAAAAATATTACAATCCAAAGTATAAGGCATATAGTGCTTCTGAGTACTTTGATGGAAATGATGACATTTATTACGACGATAATGCTCAAGTTGCTTCTGCTTTCATAACTGCTTTTGAAGTTACTGGTGATCAATACTATTTCCAGAAAGGAAAAGAAAATGTTCAATTCCTGATGGGCGGTTGGTTGAATGAACAGCCATATGGTGTCAAATGGCATTTAAAACGTGGTCCCAACACATGTACAACTGCCGAATGCGGTTTGGCTGCCATTCGATTGGCCAAATTTGAGTCTGACCAACAGTTTCGTAACCAATTGATTGATTTCGCTCATCGATGTGTGCGCTGGGTTTTTGATAATATGCAAGACCCCGAAGATCATCTTATTTTCGACGGCTATGGTTCAAAAAATGATGACGGCTCTTTTTCAATCAACAAAATGAAGTGGACTTATAACCAAGGCACGCCTCTGTCACTTGCTGCCATGTGTTTTGCCTATTCTGGTCAACAGGATTTACTTGAAAAGGCTCAGGGCCTTGCTATGGCTGTAACCAACAGACACACCACCATCTTTGATCGCGATCCAGGTGACGTCAATAACAGATACTACCGCGATTCTCTTTATTTCTATCAACTGCTTGCTGAAGGCTTTGCAGACTATCATTTGTTTTTGGCCAAAGCTGGTGTATCCCAAGATTCATTACAAAGAACCCACGAAGAAGCCGTACGTGAAGCCCAGTACGTATTTAAATATCTGAAGGATACCGATAATGGACACGATGGTGGTCAAGGAAATGGCTGTGGATTATACTTTCAAAGCTTTGAATTATACAAAATCGATGAAAAACGATGCCAAATGTATCGTGACTTGACTCGCAGGGGTAAAGATCTACAACCTGATGAGTACGAACGTTGTAAACATGATAAAAACAAGCCTGTGCATGATCGAAAACTTACTCATACTTTGATTTCTTGTGCCTCAGCTGCTCGCGTCTTTTTCCAAACCGCAAGATTACAACAGCAGGTTTAAATATCGGATTCATACATTTATATTCATTTATAATGGTATTAAAAACAATTTCTTAATACAAATTTTATAGCATCAATTCAATAGAATTCTCAATATTTTTTTTAAAAAGCCTTGATTCATTCACCGCCAACTGCACCATCAACAACTCTATGGTCAAAAGATGCAGTAACAGTCATGACCGAATCAAAAACAAATTCCTCTTCACTTTTAAAATCTTTAATAGCATGGTTCATTCCCAAATTAGAAACGCTGGAAGAAGAAACAGAGTAATGAGGAGAAGTTTGTTTAAATTGTTATAAACGAAAAGCAATTGGTATGTGCATAGAACTGATGGGGATATTTTTAAATTGTGAAGAAGTAGCAGATTTAGAAGTGGAAGGTGAATTTACTGGTTTCCAGTTTTTAATATCATGCTTGATAATTTTGCTTCCAGGACCAGAATCTTTAATGTCCTTGAGAAGAATTCCTTTTCACAAGAGGAATCAATTTGACAATTGGTGAAGCTTTGGATCTATCAGACAACTGAGTAGAAGATTCAAAAGCAGCAGCTATGAAATCTTTAAACGCAAATACATCTGCTTCATCTTCAACATATACATCACCAACAAGAGTTCCAACTAACACATCTTTAGCTTTTCCTGTTCTAACAAAACCTTAGTCAAGTATTCCATCTTCCTGGACCTCGAAATCCATCTACGATTTATCCGTTTCAATCTCAACCAAAACATCGCTGAATGCCTGTCGCCAACCACTGTGTGTTCAAAAAACGGTTTTCGGATGCTTGGTATCGTGAAAAGCTGGCTGGTTTCAATGCCATGCGACGGGTGCATGCCATTCTGTCAATTACTTGTAATTCTTTTAATAAAAGTATCAGTTATATCAAAAGAAAAAATACGAGAATCAAATATTAAAGCCTCTAGAGTACTCAATTTTCAATTAACAAAACCTCCAATCGCATCACACTGAAATTCAGGATGAGTGGGTTGGGTCTGTCATGTGGTTTAATTGAATTAGTTGATTTTAATTAATTTAAACTATTTTAGTTAGTTAAATGTAAATTGAACTGACTGCTATTTAACCTTGACGCTTTTCATCCTTGTCATCATAACTGGAATCAATAGCACCCAACAACATTTTAACCAACCAAGTGGCAGGATCCAAATTGACACCCAACTTCATCATTTCATCTTGTTCAACTTCAAATGAAGAAGTACAGTCAACATTACCTCCAACAACAGGGTCGGTATCAAGTCTACCCAAAAACTCACGGGCCTTCAAATCACTACCGACTTGAGCAAACTGGAAAGCGCAAGCGCCGGCACCATAACGGGACTGCTCAAGTTCGTACTTGGTACGGGAAACGACGTCAAAAATGGTGCTGTCGGGTTCGCCGGCAGGAGAACCGTCAGTAATGGTAAGAACCAACACGGGCTTAGCCAAACGGCCAGCACGGGCTGGGCCGAGAACCAAAGGCTCAATGACCTTATTACGAAGACTGGTGCCCAAGGGAGTAAGACCTCTGAATTGGACTTGGCTAATCAATTCCAAAACCTGTTGCTCATTGGTAAGACCGTTACCTTCAATAGAATTGTTCATGAATCTGACTTGAATACCATTGTCATCAAAAAGCGAGGAAATATAAGCAGCACGAGACAAAATCAACTTCAAGTCATCAATACGTTCACCATTTTCTTCAAAAGACATGGAACCACTGTCATCAGCATAAATGACGATATCATAAAGAGCCAATCGAGCCAAATCGACACCGATTTCTCGAGGAATGCGCCAAGCTCCACATACATTGTCAATCTTGGGAGCAATTGGTGCAGCAATGCGTTGGAGAGCGTCAGGCTGGTAAAAAGCGTTCAAACGGTTTTCTTGAACGCCACGCTGGAGAACTTGAAGAAAGTTTGCAGATCCAGGGGCACCACTTTGAGGTGGTTGTTGTTGTTGAGGAGGACGGCCATATTGACCAGGTTGTTGTTGAGCAGATGGAGCTTGACCATAACCGCCAGGACGCTGCTGCTGTTGAGATGGTTGTTGAGAAGATTGACCATAAGTTCCGGCAGGAGGAATTTGAGAACCAGCACCAGGACGTTGCTGTTGTTGAGATTGTTGTTGGGATGGCTGACTATAAGTTCCAGCAGGAGGAATTTGAGAACCAGCAGCACCAGCCTTATTGCCGTATTGCTGCTGAGAAGGGTATTGAGATTGTTGACTTTGGGGTTGCTGAGCAGGAGGTGCTTGACCATAAGCACCAGGCTGCTGCTGACCATATTGTTGTTGTTGTTGAGGATAAGAACCCTGAGAAGCTCCACCTTGAGCGTTTTGAGCAGCTTGAGCGGCAGCAAGTTTACTAGCGAGACCCATTGTGTATTGATGAATTGAAATAAAAGCTATATATAAGACTAAGAATAAAGATAATTGAACTAAATCGAACTTGAAATATTAGTATTAAATATACAAGTGTACGGTAGTTGGGAAAGAAGCAAATGGAACAAAAAAAGTGGTTAAATACGGATCGGTTCAAGTGGCTTAGAATGGAGGGGCGAATGGCAAGCTGAGTTTGATCATGTGGACGTTGGACAATGGCTGAGCTGATTGAATTAGTTTGGTTAATTGAACTGGTTACTGGGTTAATTGAATTGGTTATTAAGTTATATTAATTGAATTGGTTAATTTATTAATTTATGTTAATTGAGTTGAATTAGTTTATTCATCGTCATTACCAGTTTACATACATGCACCGCCTCAAAACTCAATTACAGGTTGCTTGCACTGTTTCAGCCACAGTCAAAACTATATTTTTCACTGAGAAACCATTTGATATTGATTCACATCTATCGACGAGCTTCGTCCTTGGAATCGTAACTGGGATCAATAGAGCCCAAAAGCATCTTCACTAACCAAGTAGAAGGATCCAAATTGACACCAGCTCGTGACATTTCCATCTGTTCAACTTCAAATGCACTAGTACAGTCAACAAGTTTGCCAATTGAAGGATCAGTATCTAGTTTGGCCAAAAATTCACGAGCCTTCATGTCGTTTCCGACTTGTGCGAATTGGAACGCACATGCGCCGGGTCGGTATCTAGAATTCATAAGCTCCTTCTTGGCATGGGCAATAACATTGAATACATGTTTGTTTGATTCACCTGTAGGTTCGCCATCAGTGATGGTAATAATCAAAACTGGCTTGCGTAAGGAATTGTTATGAACAGGTTGAAGTACAAGCGGTTTAAGAATTCGTTCTTCA
>JAJLVH010000230.1:0-12715 GCA_030570155.1 Magnusiomyces magnusii
AAAAAAAAAAAAAAAGGAGAAAAAAAGCGACGAATTATGATTTTGAATCTTATTTAAAAGGTTTTAAAGAGTTTTAAAGAGTTTTGAACGCTTTTTGCTAGTCTGAATCTAAAATTTGGCCAGCGACTCGAACTCACGAAATTGGGTTTTTTTATTTTTTATTTTTTATTTTTTATTTTTATTCAACAAGCCAAGTTTCTGGTTGCCGATGCTTTTTGGCGGTTATCAGCGACTTGGATCTGAGCTTTTTTTGTTTTCTCCACACGGTTTTTGCTGGCGCGGTTATAAACAAGATATAAAAACCAAACCGATTCCTGGCTTTAAAACAAATAAATTAAATAAATAAATAAATAAAATAAATTAAATAAATAAAAATGAAAATCGTTTTGATCCAGCAGGAAATAAAGGTTTGTTGATTCATCTCGCGTCCGTTAATGGCCTCAACTAACCTCATTCTTGCGGCTATTCAGTTTGCAAACCCGAAATACAACATTTCTAAAGCCATTTCTCTCATCAATGCCGCTTATGAGTTAGAGGCTGCCAAAGACCCAAACAATCCAATCGATCTCATTGTCCTGCCAGAGTTTTTACAAGGAAGTCCCCACCAAGCCGATGACAAAAACTACGTGGATTTAGAAGAAGAGCAGCTGGCGTTGTTTTGCTCACTTGCTGAAAAGCTGAATGTTTGCTTGGTGCCTGGCACTATTTCTCACTACGTCACAAAACAAAAACAAGTTGACCAAAACAACGAGTTTAGTTCTGACGGCACAAAGTCGCTTCTAAACACCGCCTACTTTATTTCGAAAACCGGCCAGGTTTGCGGCGTCTACAACAAACGAAACCTGTGGCACCCCGAACGTGTTCATTACACCAAAGGCAGCGAGCCTCACACAACCTTTGACACCGAGTTGGGCAAGGCCGGCATGCTTGTTTGCTGGGACGTCATGTTTTCTGAAGGCTTCAAACAGCTGGCTTCTCAAGACGTTGATTTGATTATAGTTCCCAGTTTTTGGACCGGCGACGATATCGAGATTCCGCCAAACAAAGCCAGTTGTGATGGCGACGATGACTATGAAGTACCTCAAGACACTGAAACAAAGTTTTTGAAAACCGCCATCACCACAAGAGCATATGAAAGCGGATCAATGGTGATTTACACCAACGTTGGAGGGTCCCCCAGTCAAGGATACATTGGATGCTCCCAAGTAGCTTTGCCGTTATGGGGTGTCATTCCCGCAGCACGGATTTACGACTTTCCGGGCCTTTGCCAAAACAGCGAAGCACCTTTGGCCGACACGTTTGTCAAGCACGCGAAAACCACACACAGCCCCGGCGAAGGCATTTTGGAGACCATCGAGGACTCGTTGGACAGAGTCATGGTAGTCCAAGTAGGCAAGAACAACCAAGACACGCTGAAAAAGCGACTAGAATTGGCCGAAGACATGTACAAAATCCGCCAAGACTCCAAAGCCAAAGACTGGCATTACGAGCTGAGAGACTGATGGCTTTAGTCGTACCAAACACGAAGCCGTGTTTACTTTCGCTGTTGACGCTTGGTCACGTTCCCTTTTCGTTCTCTTTTCGTGTCGCAGGCAGCCAATCGCGCCGCGTTTTCTAGTTTCTTTTGTTTACTTTTTCTACGCCCATTACATACAATAAAAATTTTGACTTGCGCTTTTTTCGTTCCTCGCGTTTCGTATTTGCGTAAACCTCAGCGCAAAAAGTATAAATAAACACGGTTTTCTTGAGAAAAACAAAACATTCCTTCTTTATTATTTATAAAAACGCGTTTTATTTATTTTCTTTATTATTATAATTAACAACAATGTCTTTCCTTCAAGATCAAACCTTTTCTTCCGACTTTTCTTCTCTTGACATTTCTAAACAAAAGCCTTGCGAAAAGAAGATCGATATCGAAGAACTCAAGGCACGCGAACTGGCTCACCGCGATGACGACGACGAAGCCCTCACGGTTCCGTCAATCATCAACATGGACGACCCCGCGTTCCAAAAGGCGCGCGCCTTGTTGAAGGCCAGCGAAGCCGAGGAGCCCATTCTCAAAGAAAACCCCAAGCGGTTTGTCTTGTTTCCCATCAAGTACCACGAGATTTGGCAAATGTACAAAAAGGCAGAAGCCTCTTTCTGGACTGCCGAGGAAATCGATTTGGGCAAAGACGTGCATGACTGGGAGCACCGCTTGAACAACGACGAGCGGTTCTTTGTGTCTCGCGTCCTGGCCTTTTTTGCGGCCTCGGACGGCATTGTCAATGAAAACCTGGTTGAACGGTTCTCTGGCGAGGTTTCTATTCCTGAAGCCAAGTGTTTTTACGGTTTCCAAATCATGATGGAAAACATCCATGCCGAAACCTACTCCTTACTCATCGATACCTATGTCAAGGACCCCAAAGAAGCCGAGTACTTGTTCAACGCGATTGAAACCATTCCCTGCATCAGAAAAAAGGCCCAGTGGGCTTTGAGATGGATTTCCGACGACAAGTGCGCCTTTTCCGAGCGTCTCGTGGCCTTTGCTGCCGTCGAAGGTATCTTCTTTTCCGGCTCGTTTGCGTCCATTTTCTGGCTCAAGAAGCGCGGTATGATGCCCGGCCTCACCTTTTCAAACGAACTGATTTCGCGCGACGAAGGCATGCACACCGACTTTGCCTGCCTGCTGTTTGCCCACTTGAACAACAAGCCGACAAAAGACGTGGTGGACGCGATTATCGTGGAGGCCGTCACCATTGAAAAGGAGTTTTTGGTGGATGCGCTTCCGGTCGCGCTGCTTGGTATGAATGCCGACCTCATGTGCCAGTACATTGAATTCGTGGCTGACAGGCTGTTGCTGTCGCTTGGTAACGAAAAGCACTACAACTCGGCCAATCCTTTTGATTTCATGGAAAACATTTCGTTGTCGGGCAAGACCAACTTTTTCGAAAAGCGTGTTTCGGACTACCAAAAGGCTGGTGTCATGGCCAACACCAACAAGGCCTTGGACGGCAAACAGGATGGTTTTTCTTTGGACGAGGACTTTTAAAGTGTATTTGTATTTTTATATTTTTAAACTAATGACTATTTCTTTTTTTCATGACTACAAATTCTTTCTTCACTACGATTTTCATGTACCTGGTAATAATTACAAAGTCTTCACTGAAATCTAAAGACTCCGTACTCAATTACTGGTGTATTGATCTAGCCCATTCTCAAAATGAATATCTAATAAAATACTGATTCGAGAGCCAGCTCAAAGCAAAACTTATTGAAAAAGTATACTGAGCGAGGCACAAGGCAAACAAATGAAACTTACTTTCTTGATGTTTAAATATATTAAGTTATAGGTATCACAAGAAAAAAAAAAAAAAAAAAAAAAAAAAAAAAAAAAAAAAAGGAAAAAAAATCATTTTCGTCTATCAACTTTTTCCAAAAACCCAGCAACTCGCGTCAAATCCACTTCCTCAGGATCGCTTTCAACCGCTTTAACAAACTGAAGCAGCAGTTCGTCCACATTGTCTTCGGGCACATTTGTGCACACCGACACAACCTTGCGGAACAGCGGATCCAGGTCTGTGTAGTTGTCGAGAATGGATTGACGATACGTCGCCAAGTCTTTCAAGTTTTGGGTATACGCTTTGATGCGAGCTTGCAGCAACGATTTTAATGGAAGTATCTCGACAACAGCTTCGGGACTGGTATTATTGTTATTATTGTTTTTCACGGTATTGGCAATAGGATCCCGCGAATTGACAAATTTTAGTGAGCCGGCATTAAGCTTTTGGATAACCAAGGCTCGTGCTCGTTGCTTCAACTTGGTATAATCAATTTCGTCCCCTGGCTTCATCTCTTGTCGAATATCCTTTTCAACATCGTCAAAAATAAATGAAATGCCGTTGCTTCGGAATGGCTCGTCGGCATCAAACTTTCCATCATAATCAATATGTGACGCAACTTCCTTATTACCATTAACCGCTTCTTTGGCTTGTAACGGTTGAGGCGACCGACCTTGTCTTTCTTCCTCAACTTTGAACTTTTCGTCCTCCTTCAAAACAGCACACTCAAAGTTATGTGCATGCTTTCGAAGCGTGCAGAGTTTGTCAAGCACAGGGGCCAACCGTTTAAACCGTCCATCGGTTTTTGAAAACTCAATGTTTTTGGTCTGGAGTTCAACTTTGGCAGCTTGGAGTTCCTTTTCCTTGGCAGACATTTCTTCTAAAAACGTAGTCTGGAGTTCGCCAAGCATGATCCTCATTGTATCCAGCACCTTGCGCTGAGCAGCCTTGGTTTTGGAAAGAGACTGGAGCACGGATTTTGTATACTTTTTGGTATCAACCTGTGCCAAGTCTGTCACCATGCTAACGTCATTGAGAGCATCATCACCATCAGTAGTATTTACATCACAAAGTTGGTCATCAGAAACACCATTGACTTCGGAAATGGTATAATCAATTGGTCCATCGATTTTAATACCAAAATCCACAGGACGCAAGCCTGCACGATTGGGAATGTAAGGATTGGCACCAAAACCAAGAAACAAATCCACAACTGCTTTATTACCAACTCGTGCTGCAATACTGAAAGCAGTATCACCGTTTTTATCTTGTAAATTGACAATGGATTTTGCAAAATTCTCCAACGACATTTTACTCTCTTTTGACTCTTCATTTTGCGCCTTGATCCATTGAAACAAAGACTCTAAATAATACTTGGAAGCCATGGTCCGATCCTTCATACCAGCAGTCAATGCAATATGATGCAACACAGATCTTTTGGTTTTGTCAACCAAAAACAAATCAGGATACAGCAAATCCAACAGTTTAGGAAAGCTCTTGAGATCATAGTTGTTGGTAACCAAAACAGCACGTACTAAAGCAGATTCACCTTCATAACTTGCACGAAGTCTGTTGGCACCGTATCTAATGAGATCACGTACAAGTGAAATGCGGCCCAAACAAGCGGCCCAATGAAGAGCAGTGTGGCCTTTGTTATCAATAGGAACATCCAAAGAAAAGTTTTGAGAAGGATAAGAACCGCCATTGGAATTGCGGTAAGAAGGGGGAGGGTACCCAAGAATCGAATAAAGTGGAGTTTCAAGCTCAACAAAAATTTGAGAAATGACTTCTTTGCTGTGATCAAAAAACGGAGTATTGTTTTTATCTAATGGCGGCAAAGGCGTAGTAGAAGAAGGAATCAAGGATTCGTCCAAAACAAACGGGACATCTTCTTCAACCTCAAGTCCACGTCCACTGTGATCGTGAGAATGAAAAGCGGAAAGATCGCCAAAACTGTGATGATCAACAGTGTTGTTTTCATTAGTATCATTACCAGTGCCAGCAGCACGCATTGAAACATTCCTACTAGGAGTGACAACACCATATGACTCAATACGAGGACGTTTGTTAAGATGAGAATTATCACTAGTAGAACCGCGATATTGCTTACCAGAACCGCCTTCAATCATGCTCATGCCGCGCACTGGAGTAGTGGCAGGATAATTGTAGCCATGATTGATGGAGTTTGGTTCGCTATTAGGACCGCTAGGATTTGGATGATAAACAGAAGTCAAAGTATCGCTTCTTCCAGCACGAAGACCGTTAAAAGCATCAAAACCTGATTGGTCCAGTGGGATTTGATAGGGAGAAACGGGTTGCATAGAGTGGCTGAATGATTGGCCTTGAAAGCTGAGCTGAGCTTGATATTGAGAAGCAGATTTGCGTCTAGCAGCCATTGCTTGTTCTTTGGTTGGAGTATTAGCAACATCAGCACTTTCCAAATCCAGTTCCAATAATGGCTGAAGCAAGTCGTATACCGAGTATTGACGACAAAGATCAACACCGCGATCATACGGAATCCAAGTACCTTGGTATTTACCATAACCGCCTTGAACTTTTTCATGTTTTCCAGTCAAAATTTCACGCTCCAAAATTTTGGTACGTTTAGACTTGTCAACGCCAGCAACTTTGAGAATTTGAGTAGCATTTAAAGACGAATCATTACGACGACGCATTACAGCGACATTATTAACCATAATTTCAAAAACAGGAATATCAGAATATGTGGCAGTATACAAGCCAGTAGAAACCTGGTTAGAAAAAGACTGCTGAGGGGTTGCAGAATTAAAAGACTTGTTTTTTTTGTAAATTGTCATGTGCTGAGATGCAGAAAAAGACTGAGTTGAAGGGAGTCTTTGTTGAGAATGTAAAGAAGGAGAAGAAGGGGCAGCAGTAGAGGAAACATTATTAGTAGCAGATTTTAATGGAACCAGAGGATTTGAATTAGAAGGAGAATCAGCTTCATTCAACGGTCTTTTTCTTGATAAAGAAGTAGCAGGCTGTTTAGGAGCTATTGGAATACCAGAAGATGAAGACGAAGAAGAAGAAGAAGAAGGAGGCTTGGAAGCTATAGAAGATTGACAAGTAGCAGAAGCATTGCTAGATGCCGATGGAGGGTAAACGCTAAGTTTGCGAGGAGTTTTACCAACCATGGAGCTTACAGGAGCCTTTGGCTCATTAGCAGGAGGCAATTGAGAAACTAAAGCAGGATCATTAGAGGAGCCAGTTGCCGAAAGACCTTGCGAAACAGGAGTCTGGGACATTGAATGAAGAAAAAAAAAAAAAAAAAAAAAGGGAAAAAAATTGGATTTTGGGGGCAAGAAGGAAGGCTTTTATAATAGAAAAAGAAGAAAAAATGGCTAGAGGATTTTGAGTGTAATGGGTGACCTTGACGCGAGAAATACAAGTGTTTGATTGGTTAGAAAAGGCAGCAAAAAAAAAAGAACTGATAAACAATGAAAAACGCGTCGTCACAAAGATTTTGAAGAAACGAGTCGGGCGATTGAGGATTGATCGTGCCAACGAGGAAGAAACGCGTGTTGCAAGCCGAGCTTTAGAAGGTTTGAAAAGTTTGAAAAGAAACAAAAAGGCTAGCGAAGGAAACGGGCTGAAAGATTTTTTCACGATTTGGAAATGGCGCCGAATCGGCTGGTGGCAGCACCAAAAAGGAGTACACGTGACCACCAATGACCCGGCCTTGGGTGCGAAGAATTGTAAACGGGCGAAAACGAATTAAATAAAAACTAGAAACGAACATGACAAATGAAAAAAAAAACAAAATAAACAGAATAAAGCAAAATAAAAACCCTTTCGAGCTCATCTACACGCGAATGGCTCGGTATCTCTTTGGAGGTGGCCCATATGGCTTACAAGAATACTTGTCAACATAATACTTGTCTTCAATAGCTGGCCACTGATTCTTTTTCTCATCCTTTTTCTTTTCCTTTTCCTTCTTTTCATCCTTTGACTCTTTCTTTCTAGACGCCCTGTCAAGCGCTGCTTCAAGAAGTTTGTACTCTGTGTTGTTGAATGGCGTTCCAAACACTCCACGGTTACTAGAAGGTGGCATCAATACAGAAGGTGCAATACTAGATGATCTGCTAACGTTTGGATAGTTGTAATGATATCCTGACAAGTACGGGTTGCCTTTAATGCTTGAGCTCAAATTGAAAATTTCCTTGGGTAATTTCATATTTGTCTTACGATCATCAATATTGGGGAGTGGTGGCATGCTCAAGTACATACCATTACCTGGTGCTTCCATATCTTGTAAAATCTCTGTACGAAACTCTCCATCGTTGGCTAAATCCAGCACATGCAACTTCTTGTTCTTTTCAAGCAATGGATCAAGTCCATTGTCGTTTTCGTCAACAACAGTGCCGGCCGGCAAAAACGAAAAGTGGTGAACGTATCCTTTGTTGCTTGCAAGAAACGTGGGATCGGCGACATAGTTGGGCATCGTATAGCCTGACGGGTATAAACCTGGGGCTTGGGGAATCTGGTTGGCCACTTCTTCTTTACCATTTTCACTCGATCCCACTGGAATATGACTGAGATATTCATCCATAGTTGTTTTGCTATCGTCAGCAACAGGAATGTTCAATGTTGGCTGAGGCTGAACTGGAGGCACTGTTGGTACAGTAAGTGTAGGTCCAGTACTAGAAGGCACAGGAATCGTCACTGGCACTGGCGCTGGTACTGGAGAAGGTTTTGGGACTGACTCGGTCACTTGAACAACAGGAGGAGGAACAACTTGAACAGAAGGCGGGTTCACAACGGGTGGTAAAGGCGACGCCAGATTGAAAAGACCTCCAAAAAATGGGCTAGTCCCTTCGGACAATGGTGAAGGCTTTTCAACTCGTGTTGCTGTGGTATTTACTGCCCGATGTGCAGCCGTTGATGTTGCCTTTTTCTTTGGTTTCTTGTTGTGTTTGTTTTCGTATTCCTGCGCACGCTCTTTTTCTTCAACCTGCTGTTGATGTGCAAACTGATCATACTGATCGTATGGAGCACCATAAGCCATGTTTGTGGGTATAGGATTCATGTTATGGTAGTACGGCTGAGTGTTGGGAACATAATTATTCGGCTGCATGTAATAGCCCATACCGTGTTGTGCGATTGGTTGTTGGTAGATGTCAGTGTATGGTAGATAGGGAGATCCGATGGCTGTAGGGACCGTACTGTAATGTGAAGAGTTGGCCTGAGCTTTAGTAAGTCTTTCCATTTCAGTTCTAGCAATTTCTTGCGCCTCTTGAATGGTTTGCCAATAAAATGGATCATTATCCAAAGACTGGCCAGCAAAATAGATTTCGTCTTCTGGAACTTCGGAAATTGGGCGTTTGAAGGTAAATGAAGGTTTGGTCATTGTGAGGTATTTGTAAAGAATAAACAGTGCGCTACAAAACATGGCAACAATGGCACCAGAACGAATCATGTTATTGACAAAACCAGCCATTTGTTGAACAACGTTGGTACTAGGTTCGGTAACATCAGTGACAAGTAAAGCTGTAATTGAAAGCACGAAAATGGCAAGAGGCATTATGATCACATGGATGGTATTGATATTGAAAACGTCCATAAAGGATTGGGGAGCTTGGACATTTGGAACAGGCGTTTCAAAGTTTTGATGATACGTAGAACTAACACTGGGAGACAATGAATAGGACCCAATTTCAGAAATGTCATCATCAAATGAATCGCTAACAAAACCGACTTTGCCAGGTGATGGCATGTGTAGTCTAGATTCATCATTATACCAAGAAGACTGATGAATTCCATTGACGATTGAATATGTACCTGGCACATATCCTTGTGGCTGTTGAGAATATGAATAATAACCTTCTTGTACAGGATATTGGCCAGGCTGCATCATGGTTTGCGGATAGATTTCTGGGTTGGCCACAAATTCAGTAGAGATGCTAGCTGGAGAAAGGGCTTCAGGGAAGCCGCTAGAAACTTGTGCAGGTGCAACGGGCACAGTATGGGGTTGAACATTAGCGGCCTGTGGAGGAGCAAATATTTTTTTGCCGTTGTCGAAAACAGAGCCTATGGCTCTAAACAGCCAAGGAACCTCGCTAGGTTGGGGAACAGGTTGCTGAGGTACAGGCATGTATTCGGGGTTCGGAGGCATGTACATTTGCTGGCCAGCGTATCCAACAGGGATCTGAGAAGGTTGTTGCTGTTGTTGGTATTGCTGTTGCTGTTGCTGTTGTTGCATGTACTGAGCCGGAGTGGGTTGTTGTAGTTCTTTATGGGATTTGTGTTGATGGTGCAACATTTGAGTTTGTTTCTGATGGCTGGTAGCAGCAGTGTTGGGATGAAGATAGTCTGAAAACGAGCCACTGCGAGTCTTGCTACCACGAAGAGCTGCCATTTTGTACTTGGCCTGCACGTCTTTGTCAAGCCGGGTTTGCCTTGATTCTTTCTTTTTCTGCTTGCGTTGGGTAAGTCCAGAGCTATTGGCGACTTGGAGCTTTCGTTTATTTGAATGCGTGATACTTGGATCAGCAGAAGAGCTGTAGTTATTGTGATGCTGAGTTGCAAATCCCTTTTTGTCAATGGAAGATAGATAGTCGGCTTTGTTGACTTTGACCATCAAGCCATGGTCACGAACAATTCCCTCCTCAGGAAACGATATACAAGGAGGACTATCAGCGAATTCGTCGTCATCAACAGAAGGCATTGTTACTACAAGATGAAGCGATTGTACTTGTTTCGATAAGAGATTTTAAGAAAGTGTATTGTGTTTTTTTTAAAAAAAGTGAGATTTGTGAAATTTGCAAAGAGTGGAAATGAAAATTTTTTATAAGGTTGATATTGATGGACAGGTTTACGGGTGAATATGTGCATGAAAAACAGACAAAAGGCTTTGTACCGAAAAAGAGGGTGGAGAGGCCATGGGCTCAAGGAAACGAGCCCCGCCACTTGCAGCCTTTGGCAGACGGGCTTGCCACGAAAAGCGTGATCGGTCCCGTTGAAGAGGTCGCAATGGAGGCTTTTGCAGACTCTACGGACTTTACAGACTTGCGAACCGTGAAGGGTTTTCGCGTTCTTTGGCTGGCATCCGGTGCTTGATTTGAACTCGTTTTGCCGATCATGTCGGTTTGGTCAAAACCACGCTATTTAAGATTTGTATCAGTGTGGTCACGTGATATGTTACAGGAGTGGTAACTGCGACGGCAGCAAGCACTGGAACATGTGCTGGTATTGTAATTATCACGTGCTTCAACGCTAGATTTATCTACGAGATTAAAAGAGCTGTTTAAGAAGCACATGCACAATCACGATTCCAGCGCTTGAGTTACACACTGTGACATGACTCACATACAACAGCCCTAACCCATAACGTATTTGAAAAAACTCTTCATTTTTTTATTTTTTTTTCACCACCAGACATTTTCGAATCAAGACGATTTTGGGTTTTTTTTCGCTTTTTTTTGATATTTATTGATACCAGAAAATATTACAAGGTTTCCAACAATTCACTTGGTTTATATTTATACTCAAATCAGAATCATCTCAGTTTACAAAAATGTCTGAAGAAATCAACACCACATCCTGCAGATTTTACGAAAACAAATACCCAGAGGTTGAAGACCTTGTCATTGTCAATGTCAAGGAAGTATGTGCATATATTTATTTGATTTTTTGATGTTGGCTGGTACTGTGAAGATGAGCAAACAAATAAATATAATAATAATAATAATTAATACTATCGAATGATTTTCTTTTGGATTCCCATGATTTGGATTGATTTGTTAGTTAATAAATGAATGACTTTTTTTTTTGATCATTGAAAACAGACTTATATCTTCACAGTACTTGAACCATTTCAAATCTTTAACAATTTTGAAATCACTAACAATGTCAATCCGTACATTTTCACATTGTTTGCTTTTTCGGCAATTATTGTGATTTTGTAATTTGTTTTTATTTTAGATTGCCGAAATGGGTGCTTATGGTATGTATTATTTTATTTTATTCCAATTAAACTATTTCAAATATATGACTTTTACTAACTAATTTTTTTATTTTTATAGTCAAGCTGCTAGAATACAATAATATCGAGGGTATGATCTTGCTCTCTGAACTCTCCAGAAGAAGAATTCGAAGTATTCAAAAACACGTCAAGGTCGGTCGTAATGAGGTTGTTGTTGTTCTCAGAGTTGACACCGATAAGGGTATGTTTAATTTTTAGTTACTTTTTTATATTAGCCTATTTACTAATCACTTTTTATTAGGTTACATTGATTTGTCAAAACGAAGAGTCTCTCCAGAAGACGCCATCAAGGCCGAAGAAAAGTACAACAAGGCCAAGGCTGTTCATTCTATTCTTCGTCATGTTGCCGAAAAGCACAATTACTCGTTAGAAAAGCTTTATGAGACTGTTGGCTGGCCATTGGGCCGAAAGTACGGCAACACTTACGAAGCCTTTAAATTAGCCATCACCAACCCTGAAACCGTTTTCGAAGGTATCAAAGCTCCATCAGATGTCATTATGAATGAGATATTGACCCAAATCTCCAGAAAGTTGACTCCTAACCCCGTCAAGGTTCGTGCTGACGTTGACGTTACATGTTTCAGCTACGAGGGTGTTGATGCTGTCAAGGCTGCATTGGCAGCTGGTGAAAAGCTCAACACTGAGGAAGTTCCTGTCAAGGTTAAGCTTGTTGCTGCTCCGCTCTTTGTTCTTACTTCTGTTTCTATTGACAAGCAAAAGGCTATTGACAGACTTACCGAGGCCATTGAAGCCATCAAAGAATCTATTGAAAAGGCAGGTGGTCATCTTGAAGTTAAGATGGCACCCAAGGCTGTTAGTGAGAATGATGAAGCTGAACTTGCTAAGCTTATGGAGAAGTCTGAAGCTGAGACCAGACAGATTGCTGGTGACGATGATGAAGAAGATTCTGAAGAAGAAGATTAAACTGATTTGTAAAAAAAGAAAGAACAAATAAAAAATAAAAAGTTTTTTGGTATTGGTTTTAATAGTTTTTTTTTATCGATTTTGGATATTTGTATTGTTGAAGGTTCTCAAAGAGTTGAATCAGGCCGATTGCACATGACAATAACGTTATTTTAGTACAAAACAGTTTTTTTTTTGATTATTTGAACTCTGAATCGAAAACATCAAAAACATCAAAAACAAAATGTCTGTTCGTCCAGCTACACACGCCGGCTCTTGGTTTGAAGAAGACGCAACAGTGCTTGGCCGTGAAATACGAGCTAGTGTTGAAGAGTCGTTGAAACGAAATCCAGAGTTTCCAGTTCCCGGTGCTCGAGTATTGGTTGGACCGTAGGTATTTATTTGAATTGATTTGACTAACAAATACTAATCATTTTGTGTTTAGACATGCTGGATACGCATACTGTGGACCTATTTTGGCTCAGACTTATAG
>JAJLVH010000232.1:0-12703 GCA_030570155.1 Magnusiomyces magnusii
CCCACCGAGACTAATGTCACAAAACCTCCAGATGCCGTTCGGATCCTTGCATCTTCTACTGTTTTGGAAAAGGCGTCGAATGATAATAATTTTTTAGCCATTAATATTTTCTGAGACTAATTAATAGATATCAATGTGATCGGTATATCTGTTAATTCTTTAAATGACAACAACATCAAAATGTCAAATATTGGTGTTGGCCTTTTTGAAAAATAAAAAACAGAGGGATGCACGTGATTTATGCAGGGTAAGTTGGTTGTTTTTGATGGATTTCCGTTGGTTATGACAGAATTTGACTGTTTGACTATGAAATAAAGTGTTTTGATGAAATAAATGATTGGTGTTTGTTTGTTTATTGTTGTTTTTATTTTTATGATTGGATTGGTTGAAGGTAATTGGAACATAACAAGCTAGTTACTATTTGTAACCAAACCAAGAATTGGAAATATGGATCTGTTAACTGAATTGATTTAGTTAACCTTTTTAAATGAACAAAACTTTTCATGATTGGTTAAAAAGTCAAGAAAATGGTTTCACTTGGTTCAATTTTGGTTCACCTTTATTTGAATAAGTTTACAAATATTTTGACAAGATATCAACGGGTCATTAAATTTAAGCAAAAACACTAATAGTAACATGAAAAGTCAATTGAACAAGGACAAATACTACTTAACCAGTCACAAGTTATTATCGTTTATTTTTTAATTTTTTTAATAATGTAGTAAAATGTGTATATTAGACTCACAGCCAAAACCTTGTACGAAACGATATATTAATTAAAATAACCCACAAAAGCTTATTTTGTTACTCGATATTTTCAATTCAGATGAATGCTTTGTGCCCAGAAACCCAAGTCTTTTCCGTATAGTGAAATCGTTGACATTTATTATTATTTTTTTCGTTTTTTGCGTGACAGAAACTTAAAGCAATCATGTTAATTAATTCTACTTCAGGTCATCAAAGCTTGTTCACTAATTATCATCAACCGAAACTCGTCAACTAGCTCATTTGTACAATACTGTAGAATTAATTTATAGCTTCAATTAATGATATGGTCTTTTTAAAATCAACACCAAATACTATATAAATAATATAACCATCCTTTGCTTCTAATTCTTGCATTTTCTTCTTCAATCTCAAGCTTCAATAACTCAACATCATGAAACCTCGTTCCTGTATCTAAATCCATTTCTTTGGCCCTCACAACCGTCGTCTTACAAATCACTTTATACCCAACATAAAAAACAAACACAAGAGGAGCTGCCAAATATGTCTTGAAAAACGACGACACATCGGCTCCCGAGTATCCAATTGGAAACAATGCTGTCCAAATCAAAAGTCCCAGAATGAATATAGCCAGCGAAAGTCCCAATATTGAGCCGTATATTCCAAACGGGGCAATAAATGCCAACTCGTCTGTTGATCGACCTTGTATCTTGAGTCCCTGCCTAAACCGAATGTGACTTAAACAAATTGATCCCCATGAGAAAATGGACGACAGACTGGATAACGATAGCAGCCACTCAAAAGCTATTTCGTAGTGTTTAGATGCACACAGAAAACACAGTAATCCTATGAAAAACGTAAATCCTAGCGCAATCAGCGGACGCCCCATGCGGTCGATGTAACAAAACTGTGCTGGCGCTTGGCCAGAAGCTCCCAAACTAGCCAATGTTCGTGATGAAGCATAAACTGCCGAGTTTGCGACTGACAAGACTGCCAACAAAATCAGTGCATTAAACACAGAAGGTAACCCTTTGATTCCTGCGTTTCTGATTGCAATTACAAACGGAGATGTCGAAATATCAACTGATGATGTTCCGTTCAATAACCTTTCATCATTATGTGGAACTAGACAGCCAACAATTGCAAGCGAGACTATGTAAAACAATATGATTCGCCAACACACCTGTTTAACTGCTGATGGGATGGCTCGTCTTGGGTTTTTTGTTTCAGACGCTGCGAGACCACATAACTCCGTTCCTGCAAATGCAAAAGCTGCATTTCCCAAGGCAAACGCTACTCCTTTTAGTCCATTGACAAAGGCTCCTGGGTTATGCCAATATCTTCCACCAATGTATCCTTGCGGGCTTCCGCCGGCTGCTAATATGATTCCCAATATCATAAACCCCGAGATTGCCAACACTTTGATGATTGAAAACACAAACTCAATTTCGCCATACACTCTGATTCCAAAAATGTTGAATGCAATGATGGTCACGTAAAATATAGAAACCCAAGCTGCGGGATTCACAACACCCGAACCTCCCCAATATTTCAACGTGATTGCAGCAGCAATGAGTTCAATCGGCAAAATGGATAACCAATTCAACGCAAAATTCCAGCCCATAGCAAACCCCCAAGCAGGATCGATAAACCGTGTTGAATATGTCGTGAAGGATCCTGCAATAGGAAACCGAACAGCCAGCTCGCCTAGTGCTTGAATAGTCATCATCAACATTATCCCGGTGATTGAGAATCCAATCAAAATGGCAGCAGGTCCACCTTGAGCCAACGTTGTGCCAGACCGAATGAACAGCCCGGTGCCTATGGCGCCGCCGAACGCAATCATCTGGACATGGCGAGGTTTGAGTCCTCGGACCAGGGGCATTTTGGCGGCCGACACGGTACGGCGTTCGACTTCTGTCAACTGTTCGTCGTCAAACTGGTCACCCCAGTAAATGATTGTGAATGAATCTTTGAAATTGTGTAACTTGGTTTTTATAGCGTTTTGGCTGAAATGAGCAGGAATTGAGGAAATCGTTGATGAGAATTTCGATGAAAATTTTGATGTGTTTTCAGAATCATTTGGTGTTGTTGGTGATATGTCTTGGGTTGTGCCAACTCCGTAATCGGTCTCGTCGTCGAAATCGCTAAACGTAGTATGGTGAAACGATTTCATGTAATGTGAAATTTCTAGTGATGGCGGACGAGGCGGACGGTTCGGTCTAAGAGAAGTATCTTTGATATTTCTTGAGGCATAATACTGTTCATTACTATTGGTATTGCTGTGAATGTTGCTGATATCGGATTTAACAGAAAGTTCGTATTCGGGATAGAATTGGTTATAAGGATTCGGATAGGGTGATGATAAAGATGAGTGGGCTGAGGTCATGTTGGTATCGTAATTAGGAGGAGAAGTACCGTGATTAAAATTCATAGTGTTGTTGATTATACTATTTTTTGGATTTAAAGTGTTGGCGGGATAAGTTGGCGGATTATAATGAATAGAAGTATTTAAAGACCCAGCTCGAGTAACTGATTGAGGAGACGTGGTTATGGGATTGATTCGAGTTGTAGCAGAAAAGGGAGATGTTGGACTATTTGATCTTGTATCATTTGGTGATTCGACAAATCCGCTTTCCGATGTTACTGAATGAAGTTCATTTTCATTGTTATTGTTGGATTTGAATGGAAATTTCATTTTTTTTCTTTTTTCCAAAAAACAAAATAAATGCAAATCTATTTGGCTTGATGGTTATCAAATGATTTTAAAAAGAAAAAAGAAACTGAAAATACTTTTATATTTATATTTTTATTTATATCTATATGTTTAATATAAAATCTGAGAGAAAAAAAAATAAAACGGGCGACGGATGATTCGGTAATGTTTTGTAATCAACGCTTATCGATAAGTTTTTGTATTACACGATAAAAAAATGGTGCAGCTGTTTAGGTTAGTGAGCGTGGGTTAAGAAAAGTGTCAACATCGCAACGGCTAATATTTCAACGTGTCTAGCAGGTGGTAGCCAATGAAGCCTTTACTAGCCAAGACGTAAACCTGATTTAAATTAATTTGAATGTTTTTTTTTATTTAATTTACGATCTCTTGTATTTGGAAACTGTGTCGATCAATTAAACTTTGTGGTTGATTAGACGGGTGTTTCAATCGTTTTCTATTGGTATTGAAATTTGTTCATTGATTATTCGTCTGTTAACCAAATCTAATTTCATTTGAACAACGACAATAAAAACACGATATGTATATTTTTTTTTGTTTCTGGTTATGCAGCCAGTTCTGTCACAGATCTTCTTTGTCGCTTTTTGATTGGTGGTTAATCCTTGATGTAAAATTATATCAATCAAATATATATATATATATTTTTTTTTTTTTTGGCGCTTAAATAATTTTTCACTCCCAAAAACGGTTGTTTTGGTCAACTGCAGGATTCAAATCATTTATTTGATTACTTAAAAAATGGTTATTGGGAGTTTTAAGTGTTAAGTGTAATGGTTATCTGGATTATCAACACAAATACGTTGATGCTTGATGATTGTAGCTTTTGATCGAAACGGAACTGTATGACTGGCTGAATTCGAATCATTGTTTTCGTAATTAGGTCGTGTAGCTGAATCTTTAGTTTTTTGTAAACTAGTACGAGATCTTAACGAACTATAATTTTTATTATGTTAATTAAACGGCAATTCTAACCTGATTACTAGTTTAAAAGTCATTTGAATGTGATGTAGGTAAGTTATTTAGCCCAAACAATCAGTAATCGATTGAATTATCCAATTGACCAAAGCTGTCAAAAAATTATCATCAATTATCATTATTTGGATCTTTCTTATCTTTTTTATTTTTTTCGTTTTTACCCCTGAAAATGTGGTAATGGGCCTGAAGTTTTAAAAGCCAGTCTTGTTACATGCACAAATCTTTTTTATCTCTTCACAATCGTTTTCAATCAGCATCTAAAATGTCTGGTTCGATTCCGGCTCGAGCTTTTCTGTTTTCACAGCCACGCTTACTCACTGTTTACCTAATCCGCAAGTGTGTGGGGTAGTGCACGTGGCTACGGGCCGCAGTGACGGGTTTTGACTTTTGTTGCAGCTCACGCGGCACATGCTAAGAAGTCGCCCCGCATTTTGGATTGTCTGAGAATTCATGGCCGTGAAAAAAAAAATAGCATGGGTGTTTTCATTTGTTGGTTTAAATAAAATAGAGAAATAAAAAAATACAAATACAATAAAAAAGAAAAAATTCGATTCCTATTTGTCGAAATCTTTTGGTCAGAAAAAAAAACTATAAATAATAATAGCCAATTACTGTGCGAGTACGTGCAAGTATATATATACATGTATATATACGATTGATGAATAATGGAAAGTGCCAATACTCCATTTGAACCAAACGTTTTCAACCGATATCCAAATAACGATACCGTCAATGACAAGTTGAAAGAAATTGTGCAGTATTTAGAAATACTAAACCAACGCGATTATGAGTTTCAGGACCAAATGAATTCGGTTAACAAAACTTTGTTACTACGTGACCAACAGTTGGGCTTGATTCGGAAAACGAGTGAAAAGACTGCAAGAGATGTCTTTGCTATTGACACAAAGATTCAGGCTTTGTTACGATTTCAATTGCAACAGTCAAAAGTGACGACGCATTTTGCCAGAAACCTGAGTACAAATACCCCAAGCTGCCATCTCAAAAAGACAAAAAGTAAAGCTACAGACAAACGTGGAATTCATAAACCGGATGTAGCAAGAGGTCTTGTTAATTTCTTTGGATCATCTAATAAGTTCAATGATGGAACAAAAAATCATGATACCACCGATAATACTGCTACTGCTACTTCTAACAGAAATATTTATCATAAACAACACTATCCAAACCTCATGTCGTATCATGGTGGAGAAATCAATTTTGCGTCTCGACATCTGAAAGCCCCCGCCTCTTTATCTTCTATAACCAGTAATTCAGACGCTGACGCGTCCAACACTGTTGGTCTTGTGATGCCTCAGAAAAAAGATTTGTTTGCTTTGTCTGCTTTAACTGCTCGTGATACGCCAGTTTCACCATCAATAGAACAGGATCATTCAACAGGAACTGGATTACTTAGTCTGCTTGACTCACACACCACAATACCTGCCCTAAACAAAAGCATTGCAGTCACTGTAGCATCTAGTCCAACCCATTTATCAACAAGGTTTTCAATGAAAAATCCCAAATATGACACGCTTTCAGATCACGAACCAGTCAGGATAAAATCAGAATCGGCAAATCGTGTTGAAAAAAGAAAACGAAATTCTGCAGAATTTTTTTTTAATTCCATTGCAGGTTCACCGAAAGCTTTAAATTCGCCAAAGCTTTTAAATTCACCGAAGCAGCTAGATTCGCCAAAGCCATCAAATTCACCCGATTCACCAAATTTTCTCAAGTTGTCAAGCTTTCTTAAGTCATTGAATTCTTTTGATTCATCAAGTTCGCCCAAGTCTCCGTCTTTATTATCCGGATCTTCTTTAGTAACAAACATTTCCAATACGTCAACAAATGCGAATTTTGGTTCTGGAATTGTTAGACGAAAAGGAAGACCTCCCGGCCGTTTAAATAATTCAACCATATTGGCAAGACAACAACTATATGACCAAAAACAAAGAAAAAAACAAAAAGACCAAGAACAAAAATTTCGTGCTGATT
This sequence comes from Magnusiomyces magnusii, assembly GCA_030570155.1. NCBI lineage: Eukaryota > Fungi > Ascomycota > Dipodascomycetes > Dipodascales > Dipodascaceae > Magnusiomyces > Magnusiomyces magnusii. Next base: position 6,428 of record JAJLVH010000232.1, read on the forward strand.
ATACACAATTAAACGGTGCAAATAGCCATATTGGTTTGGATTTAATAAACGGGTTCCACAACATTTCTGCGTTACAATTGCATGACCATCAATTACCGTCAACATTACTTGGCACTTCTCCCAAAAGTTTAAATGAAGGTGATGAAAAGCGGTCTGATTTTTTGGATAATGAGAGTTCTGAGAGTAGTGAATCGAACGAACTTAACAACAGTTTTGAAGACGATGGCGAAAAACAATTTGAAAAAATCCGGAATCAAGACTATTTAAAACAAATGGCTCAAAAGGTTCCAAACGCTTTATACTACGAACTCAGGATTGAAGAAATAAAGGCACTAAACTCTTTCAAAGAAGCCTATTTAGAATTTGTTCACGGAATTCGCGGAAACCCCAGCATCAAAGACCAAGAATTGTATATTCGAAACACATTTGGAACCCATTATTTTATTCAGCTTAAACAAGGGAGGTCGTTCAGAAGACGGAAAACTTTGGTTACGTTTATTGAAAAAATTGAAAAGTTTTATGGATGCGATGTTGATGAAGCTTGTCAAATGTTGGAAAACTTTAGGAAAAGCAAAAACAAAACGATATCTTGGGTTTGCAATCATTTACCAAATGTTGAAGATTTATTATAATAATAATGATATAAAAAAATAATGAATAATATTTAACAAAAATCTAAGTATGCTCAAATTCATTTGGCAACAATTGGTCCACATTCTCTTTAACTTCTTCATCATTACCAATGATACCATTAAACAACAAAGTTCCATAAACTAAAAACACAAAGCCAGCAAGTTGCAGGAACTGAAACGATTCCCAGCCAATAAGCAGCGAAATTAGCCAAATTCCAACAGTTCGTGAAGTATCAATAGTAGACCGCGAGGTCGCACTAATCGCACGGGTCACAGCCATCCCTGTAACATTAAATGTAGACATCATAAACATAATGACAAGCGAAGAAATTAACACGGCCTTGTTGTTATACATTTCTCCAAATCCTTCGCTCAAGTTAAACATTGAACCTTGGATTGATGTCTTGTTAAGAAAGACAGTGGCAATGAAAAGGGATCCAAACAACGAAAGTCCAGTTCCAAAGAAACCTTCCCACAAAACAACGTTGAACGGATCCATAGAATACTTTTCTAAAATAAACTCTTCAACCACGTATTGGGTTGCCGAAAACAATTGGGCAACTAGAATCAAAAGCACGCCAACAGTTGATTCTAATGCAACTCCAGAATCTTCATCTGGTGCTGCGCCATTTAAATCATCGGCAGAATTTTGTTTTGAATCTGTAGAAGCAGATGACGAAAACATCGCGCTCAAACCAACCACAAAAACTCCGCCAAATACAGACAAAAGTCCAATCCACTGTTTCTTAAACAATCTGCGTTTGAGAAAAGTGACAGAGAAAAAGCCTACAAATAAAACAATAGCGCCTCGCACCATTTGATACACAGAAACTGGAACAAGTAAAAGACCAACGTTCATCATTGTAGTAGCCAACAGATCGCAAACTGCAGGAATGGCCAACAAAAATACCTTTTTGCCATCGAGTTTTGGTTGCACGGGTTCTAATGAGACATCGTAAGAAGAATTCGTGTTATCTGTTTCGGGAGAATCTTCAATTTCTTGATATCCATTTCTTGAACTTTTGGAAGCAATTTTTTTGGAAATGTGATTGTATAAAACTATCAGTCCCACACACATTTCGGCAACAAACATTTGGATCGTTTGGAGAACAGGTTGATCAAAGTATTTACGTTGACTTGCTGGTGCATCACAATTATCGATACATTGCTTATCTTGGAATTTTGTGAGCAGAGAATTTGAGCATCCTGTGATTAACATCAAGGAAATGATGAGAGACTATAAAAATATTTATTTGATTTATATGAGGATGCTGATCCTCATTGATATATTTTATAGATTAGAACCTTGAACTGATAAGAAAATAAAGTTCAGACAACAACAAAGATACTCACGATAGGGACTTTCATTGTAAAGTCTATAGAGAAAAAGGTCGAAAAGTATGAATATCTAAACGTGTATTGTGTTTATTGCGTATAATGATCAATATCAAATGCTAATATAGAAGAGACAAAAATGGGAATAGTGGTTTTGAGAAAGAAAAGTAAAGGTTCATGTCAGAAAAAGCGAGAGATAAGCCGTTTTATTCAATGACTGATCTCGAAACATGGTCATGCTCATGCCACAGCCGCGCGCTCATGTGCTACTGTTACATTATCTGTTTTGTTACAACAAAGTGTCACCGATTAGAAATAATGAGGAACAGCTGTGTACATTTCAGTCCGTTCACGGGTATAAAATGAAAATTTTCAATTGCAGCTCTTCTTTTCTCTTCTTTCCTTTTTTTTTTTTCTTTAGAGTTAACCGCTCGACAGTTCCTGAAGATCTGTGCTGTATTGCTTGATGGTACAGTTCGTGTTGGCTAGGGGGAAGAAGATTTATACTTTGTTATAAGGTGTAATCTTTGGAGTGTATCGAGTGGGAGATTAAATTGTGTTCTTTTCGCTAACAGCATCTAATAGTATTTTGACCCCACAGATGTGGTTTGATAGTAGATGAGCACACATTTATTTCTTTTGATTTTCATTGTCTTTGTTGACGCGAAGATGTATGAGGATGAACGGTTTTGAAGAATTGTAGTTTGGGTTTCGTGAACCCTTGTTGAAAATTAATTTGTTTTACAAACATTGTTATTGATAGCCACGACCAATTTGGTTTTTAGGAAATCAATGGTTGAGATGTTGACTAGCATAATAGACATTGTACTCTTTTGAAGTCAATTATTGTGACATTGAGATTGGGCGTGACGCTGTTGAACGCGTTCGATTAAAATGTCGAATGAAACAATCTATAAGCATCAGCTTGAGTATCTAATAAACTCCTTCTATCAACCTTTTATTTCTTTATTTTGGGTTTGTATTGTTTATGTCAAATAAGCGAATGTTCGTTAACGTTTTGAACAATAACTGTGTCTCAAAAAGTCGCTAAATGTTTAAATAGTTGCCAATGTCTCAAAAAAAGAAAAGATTTCTAATCCTTATATATTTTATTTTGACTTTTTTTTTTTTAATAATCTCGGCCTCGCTAATGACTTAGTTTGAGAAACGATAAACTTTATTATGGAACGATTAAATAGAACTTGCTACAATTAAGAATTTAAAAAAGGAAATTCATATGAAACAACCAAGTAAGGCAGGGAGGAAAAAACACTTATATTGTCTCATCACTTTCCGAAATTCTTCAACATGAATAACACGGAAAGTGAAATCAGAATATCGCATTTCCTTGCTTTGAACGTTGGTTTGGATCTTGTGATACTTGTTGAGTAATAATGTATACGATCAGTACTATGATTTGACTGCCATCGATTAGCAAATACCGGTTCAGTTAAGAATGAAGAATCGTATCGTATGAAAGTCATCAAAAAATTAACTTGTCAACGTCTGCATCACTTATTTGATTTCTTTACAGTTTACATTTAACAGAGTCTAGCCAACAAACTGCCTTTCTCACTATTATCATTGATTGTTCATTATTCAATCAATAACTCTATTTATTCTTGCATTCACAACCAAATGTTCCGAACTATTCAAAAATCAAAATCCTTTTGTAAAATGTTATATACATTTTTTCTTCATCCTAAACTGTCCATCCATCTACACAGTTTTTTTTTTTTTTTTCAATCTTAAAAAATTCACTACAAATCCCAAAAAAATAAAAATGAAACAAAAAAGTGTCGTCACGAACAGGATTCGAACCTGCGCAGGTAAAACCCATTGCCTGAACTGCTAGGTTAGCAGGGCAACGCCTTAACCACTCGGCCATCGGGACTCTTCACGTGAACTTTTTAGTTAGGTGGATGTATATATTTAAATTTTATCAATATTACATTGTAATTGCTTGAAATTTTTGTTTTCTATAGCTGTTATATTATTATTTCATAGCTCTTGAATAAAACCAATTAATCAATTTAGGTTTATTTCACTTTTTAAATAGGTTTTGTAAAAAGCAATAGCTATTAAACTGTCAAAATTATAATTCCATGTTTTCAATACATTAAATATTTATTAGATGTAGTTATAAATTATATTCAAAAATAAATAAATAAATAGGAACGACAATGCAATCGAGATAAATAAAGTACAAATAAAAAAATATGCAAATTGATAATTAATACACTTGTAAAAAAAAAAAAGAAGGAATATACTTGTCTCTTTTTTTACAAGACTCGTGCATCACAACGACTAGATCCCCGTTTGAGCTTTGAAGCATAAGGATGTTTACTTCCAAACATCAAATCAAAGTCACTAGAACTGGAACTGGATCTTTTATTAATGAGGTTGTTATCAACATCAACAACGGCCTGTTCGAGATTCTTCATGCAGACCGATTTCCTTTTGGCAGTCTTATCAAAAGATCCAGAATCTTCAATTTTGAGTTCGGGTTGAAGAGTTGGTTGGTTCAATGGCTGGTTAGTGGTATTGTTTTCATTAATATGCTGTGGTTGTTGGTTTAATGACGGAACTGGCTGTAAAGTTGCAGTTTTTTGTGAGTCTAAAGGTACAGAAAGTTTTGAAGAATTCAAAGGTGACAAAGACTTGTAGGTAAATTTAATGCCTTCATTTTGGCATATCGAAAAGTGATTCGGATGAATTGAATAAATGCCATTCTTGTTATACTCTTCTTCTTCATCATCCATGAAAATGCTAGAAACGTCGTCTTCCCAAATATAATTAGAACTCAACGGCGTAAACGATGATTCCCGCAACGAATTGTTACTCTTGGAATAGTTTACGTTCTTAGTCTTGCTGTCGAGTAACTTTTTATGCGGTTTTTCATAAGGTGACGAGGGCAGGTACAAAGGGGCCTTTTGTTGCGTTGCTGTGCTATCGCACTTATTTTCATTGTTTGTTTCATCACTCTTGCAAAGACTTTGACCGTTGAAATTCAAAGGTCTCGAGCTATTGTTGCTTGGAAAACTAATGTTATTGATACTAGAAATAGATTGGGAAGAAGTATCCGAACAAGCTGCACTGCTTAAACAGCCTGCAGAAGAGCATAATGAAGAACAATTTTTAGGTGCAGATGTCCCCACACGATCTAATCTCGAGGCCATTAAACTGGTTGGTTTAAGTAAGGTTTGTTTCTTGTCAATATTGTTATTTTCATTTTTCAACGACTTTAAGGAACTAGTGTTCACCACTGAAAAATCATTGTTTTCTGAATCCCCAATCCAAACAACGCCACAAGAATTGATTATTTGTGTTTTTCCGGGCAAAATCTCTTTGTAAAAACAAGAGTTTTGTGAACACGATTCATCATTGTTTTTAGCCAAGCCATTGATGTAAAATTTATTATCAATGCTGGAGCAATAGTCATCGTCATCAGAGGTTGGATAACTAGTTAAAGAGTTTGGAGTAAAGGAATCATCAGACACAGTGTAAATTGTAGAAGGAGTAGTTGCAGTAGAAGCAGAAAACGACAAAGGAGGAAACGATGTTGATATATTAATATTGTTTTTTACTGTATTCGTATCCTTTTGAAGAACAAGAGCAGGACTGTTTCGGCGTTGGTTAAATTGAACAGGATCAGAAATCGAATTTGCAGTCGAATGCTGGCTTGACAAAAAAGTTCGCTTGTTCAAGTGGGCCAAAGAAGTATCATTTAAACTAAGAGAAAGACTAACTTGAGAACCTTGACTTACACTACGAGATCTTGTAGGATCAAGGTGTTGTTGTGTCAAAGGCAAGTTGGGTCGTGAAGAAATGCTGAAATTACTACCAATGCTATTACGAATGCTTCCGCTACTGACACTTCTTGAATGGATAGATGGAAAAGTAATACCATCAGCATTTGAAGTTGCAATCCATTGCCCAAGAGAGTTATCAATTCCTTCAACAACATAACTATCATCATCATCAAAACTGTAGTTTTCAACATTAACACAATGTTCTAATGTAGGCAGAGTTTCCAAATTTTCCAACTTAGATTCAATTTCAGTACCTTTTTTCAAACTGTGGGGTGTAGTTGCAGAAGGGCCGATATTTTCCTTATCTACAACATCATCATCGCTGTCGCCATCCAATCTTAATAATGGGCTTCTGCTACAATCAAAGTTTAAGGGCAATGATTTAACGTTACTAGGAGTGCAAGGGGTTGTTGGGGTAGTGGGGAATTGAAGAAAATTTTGCTGTTTCCCAGCAGTAAACCTTGTTGAAGGAGTTGGGTTTGGATAAGCAACCGGTA
>JAJLVH010000233.1:0-12700 GCA_030570155.1 Magnusiomyces magnusii
GTCTTTGATCTTATGGTTCATCCTCGTGTCAGTTGGAGATTATGGAAAATCTCTCCTGTTGAGGGTGTTATTTTCCTTGCTGCTGTTTTCGTCACTGTCTTCTCCACTATTGAAGCTGGTATCTACTTTTCCATGTGTGCTTCTGCTGCCTTCCTTCTTCTTAGAATTGCCAAAGCCACTGGTCAGTTTCTTGGCCGTGTTGAATATCACGTTCTTATTGATCCCTCCATCATTTCAAAGAATGGATCCATTGTTTTTGACAATAAAATCGCAAAGGCACACAGCAATGTCTCATCCAAGAAAAACTACGAAATTACTACCAACGAAATTTCTGAGCAGCCAAGATCTGAAGATATTGAAAAAGACATTGCAGGACCTGATTATCAAAACACAAACTCCATCATTGAATACCCACCAGTCACAGTCAACACTACTGAGTCTATTCAACAGGAAAAGACTTATTATATCAAGAAATATCAATGGGTTCCACTTTCTCTTCGTAACTTAAATCCTGATCTCACAGTTGCTCCTCCTCCTCCTGGTATTGTTGTTTTCCGACCTAATGAATCATTCATCTATCCCAATTCTTCTCGCTTTGTTGATTGCATCTTGGATGAAGTTCGTCGATTAACTAGACCTGGCGTTCCCACATCCAATCTCAAGCTTGGTGATCGTCTTTGGAACGATGGTGGCCCGCGTCACCTTGATCCTTCCAAATTCGAACAAGATACTCGTCCTAAATTACGCGCTGTTATTTTCGATATGACTGCTTCTCCTTTTATTGATGCTACTGGTGTTCAAAATCTTGCAGATATCAAAAGTGCGCTTAACAGATACTGCGGTCACGATGATGTTGAATATCACTTTGTTGGTTTAATTTCAGCTTGGAGTCGTCGTGCATTGGTTTCAGCTGGTTTCGGAACTGGTAATCCTCAACATCATTTGGTTGATGCTTCTGAGCGTTCCCTTGGAAATCTCCCATATCGCGGATTGCTTGCACAAAATATTTCTGGCACACAACCAAACAGCAATGGTATAACGCTATTTTCCACACTTGACGGTGTCGATGAACAACATAAATATTCACAAAATCTTGACAGTGAAGCCATCATCGAGTCTGACGGATCTCCATCAAAACAAAACTCTCACATTCTCATTCCACTCATTGGAACCAATACTCCATTCTTCCATTTTGCCATGCCTGATTTGGATCTGTTTGTTGATGATGAAAGCAGTGACGATACCAGTGACAATACGCAATCATTATCAGATGGATATGACGAAAAGGCCCAGCCTACTGAAAAAACAACTAGTATTTGATTTTTAATGATTTATGTTTTTATATTGTAATGTTTATTTTGTCTTGGTCTTTCTTTTCTGTTTTTTGTTTTGATGAATTTTTGTTTAATTTGACCATTCTTTTTTGTAAAAAAATAATAATTTATTTGTTCAGTTAAAAAAATAAAAGAGAATATAATTTCGTCTTGATATTTTTTCTACTGTAAGTGACTAGAACCTTAAATGGCGAATCTACTTGAGTTCATAGCGAAATAAGCCAATACCTCGTGGGTTTATGTATTGCATCATCACGACAAAAGTACGACAATGCAGTTTGGTATGTGCTAAAAAGGAAAAAAAACCAAAATTGTAAACCAATTGTGAATTTCGCAAACTAAGTTAGTTAAAATAAATAGAATAAAATTAACCTTAATAAATTCAAATATTTAAAATTGTTAATTGATTCAGTTTAGTTTGAGTATCGTTTTGAGGCCACGTAAGTGTGTGTACACAATTATTATTATTTTGCACAACTACATACAAAATCCAATACCACCCACATCACTTTCCATCAATGATTTGGTGCCAACACTTTAATCATCCAAAATTTTTCAACAGCCTCCCTTTTTTTTCACTGAAAAACTTAGTTTCTTTATATATCATTTACGCGTGAAACAGTATATTGATTTATTTATTTTACTTGATTCAATAGACATCAAGTGATTATATATTCCTATTATTATTGGTTTTGTTTTTTAATTTCGTATAAGTATTCCTATAAGCAATGGACATTCTGTCGGGACTTTTGTCCCAAACTCAGCCAAAACCTCAAAGTGCATACGAAACTATTACCAAATTATGTGATCGTCTCCAAAATAGTACCCTTATTGAAGATCGACGAACAGCAGTTCTTGGTTTAAAAGGATTTGCTCGCGAATACCGTGAAACGATTGCTGCTGGCGCATTACGTGGATTGATCAATGTGTTACAACATGATCAGGAGGACCAGGAAACTTGCCGAGCTGCTCTTGAGACGCTGATTGTTCTTTTTTTGCAAGGCCAGGAACCTGAAGTCCTTGAGCAAAATGAATACAGACAAAGAAGAAAAAGAAGATACCAAGGCCGTAATGGTCAATACCCATCACCACTTACCATTGAAGGAAAGGTGGATTATATTGCAATGTGGTTAACTGATGAGTTCATTCAGGTATGTTTATTTTAGTTATTGAATGCTGATTACCAATTTTATACTAATGTCAAACTTTTAATTTATTACCATTATTGATTTATTTTTTTTTCAGCGCGAGGAAAATATTTCTACACTAATCTCTTTGCTAGAATCTACAGACTTTTATATCAAACTTTATACGCTTCAATTACTTGCAGCAATCATTCTCAATCGACCCGATAAAGCGCAAGAAAAAATTGTTTCTTCACCTCTTGGTATTTCGACACTTGTTTCTGCATTGGACGACTCACGAGAAGTTGTTCGAAATGAAGCCATTCTTGTTCTCAATCGATTAGTAGATGGCCACATTGATATCCAAAAACTTGTTTCATTTGAGGGAGCTTTTGACAAACTTTTCAATATCATTAATTATGAAGGCGGTTTACTTGGAAATTCTGTTGTTGACGACTGCCTTATTCTTATGAACTCTTTATTACGTTACAACATTTCAAATCAATCTTTGTTCCGTGAAACTTCAAAGTTTCCTCGCATGGCTGAATTATTGATTCTTGAAAACAATTTACCTGTTGATCCAAATAACACAGAGCCACCCCAAATTGTTCTTGATAACCAGACATCTCAAAACATTCAAGATTTGCTTGAAATCTGCAGACTTTTTGTTGTGGAAGGCAATGAAGGAACTCCTAAAAACCAAATCGCATTAGAAGCCGCTGGTGTTTTGATTAATGTCTTGAGATTGGGATTTGGGTCATATGCTACTACTACTATTAGAGCTCAATGCCTTTTGACTGTTGCAAATCTTATTAAATCCAATGTCCAACTCCAGCATCAGTTCATGTCAATTGATGTTCCATACATTGACATTTCTATTGCAAACCCATCAAAAGAGCCTACAGTCATCCCAGTTACCATTGCATTACTTAATTGGGCATTGCTTCCAGCTTCGGTTCATTCATTTGACCTTAGAATCGGTTCCGCATTATGTCTTGTATCTGCATTGAAGGATAATACCGATTCTAAATTGGCGTTCTTGGATGACCAAATCGCATCTTATCAAGCCATGTCTGGTGTTAAGATCAGCAGAAAAGATGAAACTAAAAGTGAAGCGAATGGTCAAGCCTCAAGCGAAGATAGTGATGATGGTTCTAAAAAGTCCAGCGAAACTTCTGATGGTGAAACTGATGCCACTGACTCTACCCAATCTAAAGAGCTTCCTAAAATCCAAGATGGTGGGGCTTTTACTTCAGAACCTCATCAGCCTTCGTCTTATGAAATCTTTCCCGATTCAGTCAATCTCATTTCAACACTTGTCGACTATGATCCTGAAGTCAATCTTAACCCCTATAAAATCTGGATTGCATGCTCAATTCTCTTATATCTGTTTAAAGATTCAACTGACATTCAAGATCGCTTACGAAATGTTGCTATTGGTGATGAGGCTAATGGTGAAGAAGTTGTTACAGTTATTCAGTCAATTGGATCCAATCTTTCCACATCTCTTAAAAATCGTGATCCTCGAATTTCTGTTGGTTTGATGATGGTTTTAAGTGTTTGGCTTTTCGACGACATTAAGGCTGTTGATGACTTGTTGCACGAATCTTCCGTTATTCAATCTCTTCTTTACGTTGCTGCACATTCTATGAATCACCCACTTATTGAGCCCATGGCAACAATCTTGTTGGGCATTATTTATGACTTTAGCAGTCGTAACTCAGCTATTCCTAGAGCCAAACTCTACGACTTGCTCAAAAATACCATCAATAGAGACCAATATGTTATCAAAGTTCAAAAGCTTCGCAACAACCCCATGTTTAAAGACTTTGATGAAACGGAAGCTTTTGGTAACGGTGCACGTGATGAAACTGGTTTACCTAATGTCTTTTTTGAACCCGTTTATGTTGATATGTTAAAGGATAACTTTGGTCGTATCCAACGTTCCTTTGATCGTGACCCTAATCAAGAACCCAATTCCCGTGTTTCTTTAGACATGTACGAAGAGCTCATGCTTGAGCACAAGACAATTGAAGCCGAACTACATACCCTCAAAATTACTAGTGAAAGCGAAAAAGAAACAGGACACCTCAAAATTGTCGGACTGGAAAAAACCAAAAAGGAATTAGAAGAAAAGTTGGAAAAAATTGAAAAAGAACTTGGGGAAATTTCGTCAAAATTTGGTTCTATTTCATCTGATTTTGATGTGGTGAGCCAAGAAAAGGCATTATTGGAAACCCAAAAAAAAGGTCTTGAACAACAGCTTCGCCAACTCAACGAAAATCTTCAGAAATCTCAGCGCAGTATTCTTGATCTTGAATCCAAAGAAAATCAACTTAAAAAGTCTTTAACTATTGCTGAAGAAGGCAAGAAAAAAGCTGAAGATGGTATTAACAAAATGACTCGTGAACTCATGCAATTGACACGCAGTAAGGATTCCAGTGAAAAAGAATTGAAAAAATTACAGAAAAGTCTTGATGAGTTTGGAAAGAAGGATTCAAAACAAAGTGGAGTTGTCAACAATTTAAACAACCAAATCAAACAACTTACTTCTGAACGTGACGATTTATCTCAAAAACTTAGAAGTCAACAAGGTGAATATTCTAAAATTAAAAACAGTTTAGATCAAATGAACGATACTCGTTCCACTCAATCTAAGGAACTTGAAACAATCCGCAGCAAGCACCAAGAAGCCGAAACTTTGAAGGGCGCACTCATTGAAAAACTCAAGAGCGCCGCTCGCCAAATTGACGAACTCAAGAAAACTCGTGATTCATTGACAAAAAGTCTTGAAGAATCCAGCAAAGGTAATGACAATACTGTTAAGGAACTTAGAGACCGTGTCACGGAATTAGAAGAAGAGAGAGATGGCATTGAGGCATCTTATAACCAACTTGTTGAAGATGTTGATCTTATCAAGGATGATTGGACTGAAAAGGAAGAGCAGCTTGAAGAAAAGGTTGAAGAGTTAGAAAAAACAAAGGCCGATCTCGAAAGTAAAATTGAGGCTTTACAGAAACAAAATGATGACTACATCTCTAGGCTTAAAGCCGTTGAGGAAGAAAAACAGTCTTTAGAAACTCAACTTACTGAAGTCAAGAATGAAGCCGAAAAAAAGAAGACCCAGTTAATTTCCGAGTTGTCAGAAATTACATCTAAGCACACTGATCTTTCCGAAAAACTTGATGCCCAAACTCGAAACTTGTCTAAATCTTCTGGTACTACAAAAACTCTTAATGACAAACTTTCCGAATTGGCTGAATCCAAGTCTGCTGTTGAAAAAGAGTTTGAATCACACAAAAATGATTCCCAAAAATTTATTAACACTCTCACTTCCAAGCTTGAAGATCTTGAAAAGGTTAAAAAACAGTTGGAAGAGCAACTTGATGCCTCAAATAAAACATCCGTTGATGCTGAAGCAAGATCCAAATCTCTTGACAAAAAGCTTTCTGCACAGTCTAAAGAGTTTTTAGCCAAAGAAGATGATCTCAAAAAGCAATTGTCTGCTCTTACTGATTCAAAGTCTGAACTTGAAACGCACCTTCAATCCACACAAGGCGAGCTTGCTGAAAAATTGAAAAGTCTCAACGGAAAACTTTCTGCCCAATCTAAAGAGTTTTCTGAAAAGGAAGATGAGCTCAAACAAAAAATAGAATCTCTCATCGAATCAAAATCCGAGATTGAAGCAAAACTCAAGTCTACAGAAGATGAGCTTGCTGAAAAAATCAAATCTTATGATGAAAAAGTTTCTACTCAAACTGAAGGGTTTTCTACTAAAGAAAGCAATTTCAAACAACAAATTGAATCCCTTTCTACTGCCAAATCAGAACTCGAGACACAACTCAAGTCTACACAAGATGAGCTTACAGAAAAATTGAAGGAATCTGTGTCTCTTTCAGGAAACAAGTCAGACCTTGAGAAAGAATTGGAAACACTTAAGAAATCTGAAAAAGAGTTACAAGAAAAAGTCGAGTCTTTGAATTCACAAATTGAATCCAAGAATGCTGAGCTTAATGAAAAAGATGAAGAAATTAAAGAGCTCGATGCTCGTGCTGACGATTTACTTAAAACATTTGACGAATCTACTATTCACAAAGATGAGCTTGAAACAAAGCTTCGTAAAGTGAATGGTGCCAAAAAGAAACAAGAGAAGGAACTTTCAGAGTTACGCGAAACAATTGAAGGCTTGGAAAAACAAATTGGAGAGCTTAAAGAATCGTCAACCGCTGGAGAACAAAAGTCAGAAGGTTTAGAAACCAAATTGGATGATCTTCATAAACAATTGAAGGAGAAAGAGGCCGAAAAGGAACAGCTTCAGGAAACTCTTGATAATACCAAATCGGAACTTGAAAAGAAGATTGCAGAACTTGAGGCTTCTATTTCTCAACACAAATCTGATTTAGAATCTCAAACTCAAGAGTTGGAATCCACGAAAAAGAGCCATGAGGAAGCAATTGAGGCGCACAGAGAAGAGCTTCAAAAGTTGACAGAATCCAAGGATTCTGAACATGCCAAAGCTTTGGCTGATCTTGGTGCTGAACACTCAAAAGCCTTGACTGATCTTGATGCCGAACACTCTAAAGCCTTGACTGATCTCGGTGTTGATCATGCTAAATCTCTTTCTGATATGGGTGCTGATCATGAAGCCACTCTTAAATCGAAACTTGAACAACAATCTGACCAGCATAACAGCAAGGTTAAAGAACTTGAACAAAAGTTTGAACAAACCCGCAATGGTCACTCTGAAAAGCTTAAAGCTCTTTCATTATCTCACAGCAAGGAACTTGAAGACTTAAAAACCACTCATCAAAAGGAAATGGAAACTCTTAAATCCCAGTTTGAAAAGGAATCTCAACTCAGTGCCCAGAAAAGTCTTGAAAGTCAACAAGAGACTGTTAAAAAACATAATTCTGAATTAGAAGCCTTGAGAAAAAGTAATGATTTGGAGGTTGACGAGCTCAAGACATCGCACGTCAACAAGGTTAATGAATTGACTGGCAACCATGAGAAAAATGTCAAAGAGCTTCAATCAGAATTGCAAGATACCAAGAAAGAGCACATTAAAAAGGTGAAGGAGCTCGAAAAGTTGTTTGAAGACATGAAAGTTTCAAAGCAAGAAGAAGCCAAAGATTTGAAGACTAGCCACGATCGTGCTATTGAGGATCTTAAATCTAAACACGGCACTAAACTAAACTTTGTTGAGCAAGAAAAGAATACTTTGAATGACAAAATTTTGGCACTTGAAAAGGAAAAATCTGCTGCTGATGAGTCTCACAAAACTAAACATGAGAAGCTTTCTAAAACTTTGACAACAACTTTGGATAAGCTCAAAAAACTTCAAACAAAACATTCTGATGTTACTTCTCAACACAAAGAAGCTCAATCCCAGGTTTCTGCTCTTACTACTGAAGTTGATACTTTTAAAGCTTCACAATTAGAAACCGAATCTTCCATCAAGAAGTTACAAGACTACATTACTTCTCAAAAGGAACAAGTGGAGACATTGCAAGTTGAAAAGGCTACTTTGGAGTCTGAATTGAATAAAAAGAAGGTAGAGATTGAAGAGCAGCGTATAACACTTACTAAGGATGCTGCATCTGTTACCCAAGAACTGTCTGCTCAAATTTCTAGCCTTGAAAAAGAAAAGATTGATCTTACGGAACGTCTTGAATCTAAAATTACTGAACTTGAGGGAGCTTTAAAGAAACTCAAAATTGATAAAAAGAAGATTGACAAGGAAGCTCAGGATTATAAAAAGAAGACCGAAGATGTAACTATCAAGTTTGAACAAACTCAAAAACTTTTGAGTGAGAAGGAAAAAGAATGCAACGATTTGGAAAAAAGTGTTGAAGAATATAAAGTCAAGGTTTCAGATCTTGAAAAGAGTTTGACAGAAGAACAAACAAAATTTGCAGAAGCTTACGATCTTCACAAGAATCAACAAGATGAGCTTCAGATTAAATTAGATACCCTCGGTGCCGAAAAAGTCGCTTTTGAAAAAGAAGTTTCTGTTCTTACCACAAAACTTGAAGACTCCAAGAAGAAGGCTGGAAGTTTGACTAAAAATTTGTCTGATGTCAAATCTCAGCACGGATCTGCTTCTGAACAAGTTAAAACACTTGAAGCTGGCTTGGCTAAATCTGAAAAAGCAAAATCTGATTTGGAAACTGCATTGTCTGATGTTACTAAACAACTTGAAGATTCCAAGAAAAAGGTTGGTAGTTTAACTAAAAATTTGTCCGAAGCCAAATCTCAACATGGATCTGCTTCTGAGCAAGTCAAAACTCTTGAGGCTGATTTGGCTAAATCTGAAAAGGCCAAATCCGAATTGGAATCCGAGCTTTCTGGTATTATTACACAGCTTGAAGGTTCAAAAAAGACCATCGGAAGCTTAAATAATAGTTTATCTGATGTCAAGTCTCAACATGGATCTGCTTCTGAACAAATTAAAACTCTTGAGGATGACTTGGCTAAATCTGAAAAAGCAAAATCGGATTTGGAAACTGAATTGTCTGGCGTTACTAAACAACTTGAAGATTCCAAGAAGAAGGTTGGTAGTTTGACTAAAAATCTGTCTGAAGCCAAAACTCAGCACGGATCTGCTTCTGAACAAGTTAAAGCGCTTGAGGTTGATTTGGTCAAATCTGAAAAGGCAAAATCTGATCTAGAAACTGAATTGTCTGGTGTTACTAAACAGCTTGAAGGTTCTAAAAAGACCATCGAAAGCTTGACTAAAAATCTGTCCGAAGTCAAATCTCAGCACGGATCTGCTTCTGAAAAAGTTAAAATTCTTGAAGCCAACTTAACCGAATTGGAAAAGTCCAAATCCGATTTGGAAGCCAAACTTTCTAGTGTTACTGGACAGCTTGAAAAGTCTTCAACACAAGTCAAGTCGCTTACCAATGATTTGTCTACCTCTGAATCCAAACATTCGACTGCTATCGAATCAATTAAGACTTTTGAATCACAAATCGCATCTCTTACTTCAAAACTTGAAAAATCAACTATTGATGCCGTAAATCTTTCTAAAGATTTGTCATCTGCAAAATCTGACTATTCCTTGGCAAATGATACAATTAAGTCTCTTGAAGGGGAATTAGCTACATCCCAAGAAAGCCTCAAGTTGCTAGATCAAGAAAAAGAGAAGCTTGATCAAGAAAAGAAAGAAATTCAACAAAGACTTGACCAGGAAATTCAAAAGGCTGCTGAAAAATCAGGAAGTGCTAAAGACACTATTATTCAAATTCAATCTGAAAAGCAAGAGCTTGAAAAGAAGTTTGGCGATTTGGAAAAGAAACTTAAGGAAGAAAAGGCCTTGGTGTCAAGCAATGAGAAAAAGATTTTGTCTGCTAACTCCGAATCTGAAAAATTGAAAAAGGAGAAAGCAAGTGTGGAAGCACAATTGAAAGATTTACAAATTCAAATACAAAAGCAAGAACAAGAGTCTACTGAAAAGATTAATGCTTTTGAGTCTGAAATCAAAAAAGTCGAATCTAAGCTTGCTACTTCTGTGACCGGTTCAACAGAAGCTTCAGAAAAGGTGAAAGATCTTGAAAAGAAATTGAGTACAGCTGTTACCGACAAGACTACTCATGAAAAAACTATTGGAATTCTACAAAAAGAAGTGACAAACTTGAAATCTACTCATGAAACGCATATCAAAGAAAAGAGCGTTCTTGAATCTGAATTAAAGAAATCTCTTCATGAAGCAGAAACTAAGATCAAAGAATTGACTGATGCCGCTGGTGTTAGTGCTGGCGTTGTTGCAGCAGAGAAAATGAAGAACAACGAAACAATTTCTAAGCTTAAAGCTTCATTGTCTAAACTGGAGACAGAACTTGAAGGAAAACAGAAAGATGTCGATGAGAAAACGGCAGAACTTGAAAAGAAAGCAGTTGAACTTGAAGAGAAAACAATTGAACTTGAAAAGAAAACGACGGATCTTGAAACCAAAAATGCAGAATTAAAAAAGCAAACTGAATCCAGTTCAGCAGCTTCAGCATCGCATACCAAAAAGCTTGATGGTATTCAAAGTGAACTTACTGCTGCTTTAGCATCAAAAGAAGAAACTGAAGAAAAGATTAAACAGTTGGAAAGCAAATTGGCTGGTTTTGAAAAGAGTTCTGGATTTGCAGCTAAAGACTTGGAAACTGCTCGTGCATCTCTTGCCGAAACTGCAGCAGCAGCTTCAAAGAAGGAACAAGAGTTGAAGGATGTGATTAGCAAACTCGAAACTGAAATTGTCAAGCTCCAGCAACTTAATCAACAATGTTTATCCGACAATTCAGGTTTGCAAGATGAAATTTCCAAAATAAAGCAGGATTATATTGCGAAAGAAGATTCATTAAATCAAGAACTTGAAAAGGCAGTCCAGCAAGCTGTTAGCGCCAGCAACACAGCAGCCAAGGTTGAGGCACAGCTACAAGACAAGAAGAGAGAACTATTAAAGTCTACAGAAACGTTATCGCAAGTCCATATTGACAAGAATGAACTTGCAGAAAAGCTTGTGGATTTGGAAGAAAGTGTCGAAAAGAAAACCAAAGCAATTGAACAGCACAAAGAAACTGAGCAAGATATGGAAACCAAAATTAAGGCACTGGAAGCACAAGTTACAAAAGCCAACGAAGAAGCTGAAAAGGCTAAAGAGCAGGCTAAGCAAGCCACAACAAATGGTAATGGTGCAGTGAAGGAAAAGGATGAAGAAGAAACTGTTTCAAAGGCAGAGTATGAAGAAGTTATGTTGTTGTTGACTGATATGGATGAACGATTGCAAAAGTATAAGAGTAAACTGAAGAAACTTGGACAAGCTGTTTCTGATGATGAAGAGGAAGAAGATGACGAAGATGACGAAGATGACGATGATGATGATGACGATGATGACGATGATGAGTAAAGGAAATTGTTATATTAACATTTTAAAATTTGTACTTTTTTTGTTACTATTATAGATTAAATTGAAATGATATTTAAAGGTTTATATTTTTGTTTAGATACTTGTTTCAATTGTTGTTGTTTTTTTTCTTACTCCTGAATCAAGTACCAAGATATTGATGTGATGATTCTAGTTTAAAAAATACTAATAAATATATTTGAAATCTCTGTTTTGCCAATCAGTCATGTTTATATAAGCATTTTGTTCTTTCGCGTTGGCGGTTGCGCCATTGAAGAAATGCACGTAACAAAATACCGAAACAGCATGGAACCAATACCGAGTGGATACCCAGGTGCTTGAGACAATTTGTAAAAGAATAAACTATGGTTTTGTGTGGTCAGTAAAGTTTCCGCTAAGCAATGATAAAATCATGACAAAAGATGTATAACCAGGACCAGTTGAGTAATGACTAATTAGTCGGTCAACTCTAGAAGTATCTGACAAAAAGTATAAACAAAAGGTGCCAGCAATTTTTGGGGTGAAGAAAAGTATCGACAGGACTGTTTGCCAGTTTCGGCCTTTTCCAATGTGATTGTTCAAAAATATACAGACCAAAATGGAAAAGACGATGAATGCGCTACAAGGAATTTCAAGTACATTCGCTTTCAAGCCAGCAAACCCAAGACCTCTGAAAACGATGGTACCAAAGTTGCTGGAACCACCATTTGGTATATTTGACACTAGAACGCCAAAAAAATAAAAGGTGAACAAATTTTCATTTGGACTCAAGACAAGTTTTCAGTCGTTGTTTGCTTTTACAAAAAGGACTGGTTTTAACCCAAAAGTGTGAGTACAAAGTGACAAGATGGACTAAAAATTAGCCAATTCAATTAAAGTCTGTATGATTGCGAACAAACACATGGGAAACTGGTATTTTTTGCCAACAAACGATGATAGTAAATACGAATTGTGTCTATATTTGTAAAGAGTTTTTTCTGTTTACAATTTACGTGTATATTTCCATTTTGGGAAGACTTTTTGTCACCAATTTACACATTACTTGTAATTGACTATACAAAATTTTCTCATTAACTTATTAAGACGATGTTGATAATAAAGGCAAGACTGTAACTTCCAAACAATGATATTTATGATGGCCAATCAAAAGCAGCAATTAAGTATATATTACCACTACCATTATTATCGTTTCTAATTATTAAAGTATTTTAAAAGGTTTAATAAATTTACAAGTTTTAAAATGTGAGAAGAAAAAGAAGCAAATGTGTAAGTCGACATGTGTCATTGATATTGTATTTTGTATATTCTGTGTATTATTATTATTATTTTTATTATTTTTTTTTTTTTTTTTT